>JAJOOS010007130.1:0-37744 GCA_029582725.1 Solanum chiquidenum
CAAGATGTATTGAGATCGCTTGAAACCTATTGACGGTATGTTATAGCATTCATTAGTACTAGTTTCAATATACACATTTTGATTTAATCATTTGAAAAAAGTTCATGTATTATATATAGTTATATTTCATATCAAGATGTATTGAGATCGCTTGAAACCTATTGACGGTATGTTATAGCATTCATTAGTACTAGTTTCAATATACACATTTTGATTTAATCATTTGAAAAAAGTTCATGTATTATATATAGTTATATTTCATATCAAGATGTATTGAGATCGCTTGAAACCTATTGACGGTATGTTATAGCATTCATTAGTACTAGTTTCAATATACACATTTTGATTTAATCATTTGAAAAAAGTTCATGTATTATATATAGTTATATTTCATATCAAGATGTATTGAGATCGCTTGAAACCTATTGACGGTATGTTATAGCATTCATTAGTACTAGTTTCAATATACACATTTTGATTTAATCATTTGAAAAAAGTTCATGTATTATATATAGTTATATTTCATATCAAGATGTATTGAGATCGCTTGAAACCTATTGACGGTATGTTATAGCATTCATTAGTACTAGTTTCAATATACACATTTTGATTTAATCATTTGAAAATTTTTACTGTCATAATTTTCTTTTAGGAATTTCCAATGTGATAGAATTGAAAATTTTGAAGGGTTAAAGAAAAAATATTAATTAAAACATAAAAAGCACTATCAATAACCATTTAGAAAGGTACTACCCATTATTTCTTCAAAAAGAAAAAGAATAAATATAAGATATAAATTTCTAACCTCAATTAAAGAGGTACACCCAATCATCATTGCATTATGTGATGCTTCGAGTGCGGATTCACATATTTATATTTAGGTTAATTTTTTCAAAAAGTTATTACACTAATATATATATATATAGTTTGTCACGACCCAAATTGAGTCATGAGTGACACCCACACTTAACCTCATAGGTGGATGAACCAATGAATTCAATCTCAACTTATATTTATCATTCAACTTACAAAATACTAAACATAATGCGGAACTTAAATCTTATTAGTGTAAGAACACAAATCCATTAAAGTCTACTATATGTCATTCCCAAAACCTGAAAGACATCACATCAAGGACATATAATCTTCAAATACTAAATCTAAGAGCATTAAAGACACCAAAATAAATGAATAAAATAATTTATGTCCGAAAACTAAGGACATCATGCTATGACCAAGAGAATCCAACACGAGCTTGAATGAATAGCTCACCCTGGAACCTGATATGCTGGAGACTGGCTAGGGCTGAGGGCAAGTCGAAGTCGTTGGTACACTCGCTGCATTTCACAAAAGAAAACTAAAGAAAAACACAAGTAGGGTTCAGGGCAACATGTACTGAGTAGATATCATCGGCCGGCTCATAATGGTAACTAATATGCATAAAGTAATAGTATAAAATCAACTATAGCACTTAGCAGGTGATAAATAACAAACAAGAACAAGTGACAACTATAGCACGTCACATAATACTAATTTATTCATTAATCCTTTAACTGGCCAATACAAAAACAACAACATCGGATCTAAAGTAATAGTATAAAATCCAAAAATATTTTAAAAATAATAAAAATCAAATTTCTACGCTTTTATGTCCGAAACTTACGCTTTTACACATATGACTTACGCCTCAAATTTTAGAGTGTACACTTTTTTATATATATATATATATATATGCCTAGCATTTTTGGTACCCCGCATCCAGGAGCTCACTTTGAGACTAGCTCAAAAAAACACATTTTAAAATATTGGTAATAACTATTAATCCAACAATTAATCTCAAGTTCATTTTTTCGTGTGACCGTACTAGACCTTAATTATTCATCTTCTAAAAAATGTGTTATCATAGTTTACTTTTTTTGCTTTAGGGTACAATTTGTATCTTATCGTTCATCTACTTAAATTTTTACAAAGTACTTGAGAAATTACTCCAATAAATTTATTTACATATTGAACGTTTCTCCACACGTAGAAGAAGACATTGAAATTGGCCAGCAACAGAGTGATGTTTACATGAGTTTATTTAAAAAGTTCACCAATTATTCTCAAATTTCAAAGAAGGGTTGTCAAGTAACTATCAACCTAAAAATAACACATTTAATTACTTTTTTTTGGATCACTCGTTTACTTAGATCTGCATGTACGTGACTCATGTAGTACTAACAAGAAAAGAATTATAGTAGCCCATTATGAAAGTGGCATTAGTGAGTTCATGAGCATGACCTATATATTATTAAAAAAAAAACTAGCTAGGATTAGTTATTGTAGACACAATGGACAAGTGTAAAAGGTGAATTTGAGATTTTAATAAGTCAATATATGTGAAGAAATAGAGTCCAGAACCTTAAAAAGCCACAAAAAGATAAAAGTGATCAAAATAAGTCACTATTCTAGTAAGTAATTAAAATAGGCTTAGTGTAAGAAAAAATTCCGTTTTATGAAATATTCCAAACGTTTTCCGTTAGTCTCATAACGGGTATATTTTAATATATAACGGAACTATTTTTTACACTTTGTAAAGTGTAAGTTTTTCTTACACTTTGTAAAATGGAAGTTTTTCTTACACTTTATAAAGTGGAAGAAAAAATTTTGTTTTACAAAGAGAAATATTTTTCACGTTTTGCATTAAATTGTATCTCTTTATGAAGCTTTTACAGTGTTTGTCATACAATTATATTGATTTGACATATCAAAAAAACGAAAAAATATATTACATTATGTTTTTTTATTTTTTTATTCTGAAAACTCCTCCAAGTTTTATTTAAGGAAAAAATTATTACATTATGTATCATAAGTGTTAACTTGATCTATGTAGTCATTTGGAACCCTCAAAAAGTCGGTCAACGATTCGTCACTATAGATAATTCACTCTCCAAAATTTACTTGTCCTTGTGACAAAAATGAAATAGGATATTTTTTGACTATAATCAAATTATAATCAGTACTATTTATATCCATTCTTTTATAAATTGATGAAAGAAATTTATGATATCTGACATTAATTAAATATTTAGCATTGTGTTTGGAAGGGCAATTATAATAAACGATATTTTCGTCATGTATAATTTCGCCATCCCAATAAATCAAAACTCTAACTTTTGGTTTAGAAGACATTTTTTTGTGATTGAAATGAAGAATAATAGAAGACTAAAGATGTTGCTATATTTAAACGTCCTTAAATAGAGCTTGGAGGAGTTTTCAGAACAAAAAAATAAAAATACATAATATAATAATTTTTTTCATTTTAATGATATGTCAAATCAATATAATTGTATGACAAACACCGCAAAAGCTTCATAAAGAGAACATGAAAATATTCCTCTTTGTAAAACATAATTTTTTCTTCCACTTTATAAAGTGTAAGAAAAACTTTCACTTTACAAAGTGTAAGAAAAACTTACACTTACAAAGTGTAAGAAATAGTTTCGTTTTACAAGGTGTAAAAAATAGTTTCGTTATATATTAAAATATACACGTTATGAGACTAACAGAAAATGTTTGGAATATTGCATAAAACGGAATTTTTTCTTCCACTAAGCTTATTTTAGTTACTTACGAGAATAGTGGCTTATTTTGGTCACTTTTATCTTTTTGTGGCTTATTTAGGTTCTGGACTCGAAGAAATACTCCATCCGTCCCATTTTATGTGACAACATTTGACCGGGCACAGAGTTTAAGAAATAAATGAAGACTTTGAAATGTTTATCAAATTGCCCCTTCAAAAAATAGTCATATTAAAAAGTAGACTCACTTTTCTCTCTCCTCATAAATGTAGTGGAGTATTATCTTTAAGATTAAGTGGGACCAATAAGGGTGAAAGAGGAATTGTACCTTTAAATACTTACAATATAAAGAAATGTGACATTCTTTTTTTGACTGACCAAAAAGGAAATTGTGCCACATAAAATGGGATGGAAGGAGTATTATATTTAGTTTTTTTTTTATAGAATTATAACACAGACGACTCAATATATTTTAATAATTATTTTATTTCTTTTCTATATTTTTTTGAAGTCTATCTTTGTATTTTTTTATTTTATTTTTTGAGATGCAAAGTTAGTGATACACTTTTTGTATAATCAATATTTTCTGAAATCCCTTTTCAATTAATAAGATAGTCAATTCATTTAGTCTCTCGAAACATTATTGATCTTGAGTAAGATTTTATCAATTTGAATTTTGAAAATATTTTTTTATTGAGATAATTATTAATATTATTCTATAAGCAATATATATATATATATATATTTGAAAAATAATAAAGTTTTTTTTACTATTGATTTTCTAGATTAGTAATCATCAATATTAGAGTAATTATGCATTATGTTTTAAGGAACGTTCAAGGTCCTTTTTTTTGTATTTATTGATCTCAACTTTTTATCATTATATAAAAAGCGAAAAATATTTTTATACACTTTGATTTATGAATTATTCAAATTCTTTTTGAAGTAAATAAACAGTTTGGTCTATATCATTTCTAAAAGATTCTTCAAGAGACTTCACAAGTTCATTATTAACATTTTAATCAAATTATTTCATTCCGTAAATACACATTTTCTGAAATCCATGCTCAATATTCATTTTAAAAATAACCTTCCCTTGTGATAAAAAATTGTATTCTTCTACTTCCATTTTTTATTTTTATTTTTTGCATCCGTCCACAACATAGTTGTAAAAAAAAGAAGAGAAATCTTATGAGTGGGCACTTGAATTTGAAATATAAGCCAATAATTGAGCACTTGAATTTAAATTGTATGACTGTTGCTCCAAAATTCAAAAATAACAGAGCATAGGACAGTCCCTAGATGGGATCCAATGCAATACCATTCTGTCTTTACATATTTACATTTACTATACTTTTATTTTCCTATTTTTTTTGTTCGTTCGTAAAATATTTATTGTTTGTTTAGTACCAAATTTACATTGGAAAAGGGCCTGATATATCTCTAACGTTGTCATTTAGAGCTAATATACATTTAACGTTATCATTTAGAGTTGATTTACTCATCATTATGAAATTAGTTTATATATGCGCTTACCGTTATACAAATTGCTCACATATATCCCTACCGTTATAAAAGAAGCTCGTATATACGCTTCATCTACAGAAGTGAAAAAATTAGTTTCAAATATATATTTTTTGACTTTTTTTTTTTAAAATTATGTAGGGGTATATATGATTCTTCTAGCAAAGTTCAAGGTATATTTTAATTTTTTGTGGCTATATTATAATTTAAAACTATTTTTTCGGCTATATTGTAATTTAGTTTTTGTATTTGTAAAAACAAATTGGGGCATTTATAATATAAGAAAATTAATGAAACATAAATAAATTTGATCATCAAAATAATAAATTTAAATTAGTTGTTGAAACAAAAAAAGTAAAAAAGAAAATACGTATGAGGAGGAACAAATATACCACATATGGATTTTATTTGTTTTTTAAAAAATAATTAACAAATTAAATTAATATTACTTTTTCACTTCCTTTAGAGGAAAATGGTATGTGTGAGTCATTTGTATAAAATTAGAGATATATATAAGTCAGCTCTAAATGACAAAATTAAGGAATATATCAAACCTTTTTCCCATTTACATTTACTAATTTTTTATTTGTTCATATTATCATATCAAAAGTGCTTTATTACCTTTCCCCCGTACAAACCTTATTATAAATGACTAGTAAAACCTTACTAATTTAATATAGGTACGATTATCAAATACTATTTATTTTATAGAGATATTATTTAATCGATAATTTAATATTTATTAATTTGAAGAGTGTTTTAAGATTTAATGAGGATTAATTTTGATTATATAAAAAATCATCGTATCTTACTAATTTATGTATCATATTTATGGAATTCACAGAAAAAAATGTTGAATTGTTTTTCTTGCCACCCAACATGACATCAAAACTTCAACATTGTGATGCTGGGATAATAAGAGTTTTCAAGATGTATTATCTAACAACAAATTTTTATCATAGGCTATTAGAAGGCTACGAAGTAGGACAAACATGATCCATGAAAGATTAATGTTTTGGATGCTATCAATTTTGCGATTCCAGTTTGGATGACAAATGTTTAGCAAGAGACAATTGCAAATTATTTTCGCCATTGCAAAATTCATTGGGGAGATAAAATTTCAGAGAATTTGAATGAACCGACTTGTGAAAACGTCATTCATGAACTTGAGTTCATGATTAATGATCTTAGTTACCATAATAAAATGAACGTCAATAGCATGTTGGATTACCCAGATGAAAATAATACATGTTTAGAGGTCCAAAGCTTAAAAGAAATTATGGATACCATCAAAATAAACAATGTTAATGATGAAGTTGAAAATACTACAATATCTTTGGAACCAGTTGTGCATAAGGAAACACTTATCGCATCTAAACCTCTTCACAATTTTATGGTGCAGTTCGAAAAGACAATACCGAAACTTTTGGATGCGATAAGAAAAGTTAGATATGAACTTCAACTAGATTTAATTTTTTTTTAAAAATAAATCACTACAAAATCATATTTCACTAGATTGTCTTAGATATATTTGTACTTTTGAAGCATTATTAATTTATAATATTAACAGAACCATATATTTATATACGAGTTTTCTAAAAATATATTATCTTATTATCTTATCAAATATGTGATTTTTTCCATTGGCCCAAGTCGGAATCAGAGAAAATATTATCTTAGAGAAATTATTAATTGCAGAGTATTAATTTAATGAAATTTTACAGTACATAAAAGTAGTAGTCAAATTTAAAATTTTAAAATATCATTAATAAAGTTAGTTTAGCAAAATAAATTCTTAATAAAAAAATTATCTCAAGAATTATGTCAAATTAACTTAAGTAATACTCCCTCTATCCCTAATTACTTGTCCACTTTTTATTTTTTAGTTGTCCGTAATTACTTGTCCATTTTGACAAATCAAGAAAAGACAATTTTTTTTACCTATTATACCCTTAATTAATTACTTTGAAAAATGTATAACTTCTTGAAGCTCTTAAGTTTTAAATTCATCCACTTTATAATTAATAGGGGTAAAATGATAAACTCAATATGTTAATAATTATTTTTTTAATAGATGTGTCAATTCAAAAATGGACAAATAATTAAGGACATAGAGAGTATAAATTGGAGTGAATACAACAAAATACTATTTTCTTTGTTTTAATTTGTTTGACCTACTTTTCTTTTTAGTTTTTTTTAAAGAAATAATTATTTAATTTTAATTTTCACATAATTTGTTCAAGAATATATTTGAAACAATATAAAATGGAAGCATTACAATAAATTAGGTAAGTGAGAGAAAAAGAGATCTTAAGAACAGTAAGTGTGTAGATTGTTTGTCTGCTTCTTTTTGATGTTATGTTCACCTTTTCATAAAACGGGTCGTTCCTTTTTAGGGTCAAATACAAAAGCTCCCATTCTTGTAATTTCAAACAAAACCAGTGTCCTTTTTTGTTCCCATTCCCCCAAAGCGGGAAAACTGGAAAACACAAACAAGATTAAAGTGTCGACCTGTTTTTTTTGTTTTTTTTTTTTGAATTTCAAAACCCAACGGCTCTTTGCACAATGCAGTCAGCCCACCCCCACTACACCCACGTATCCCATATCTCAAAAACTACCCATTAAAAAGTTGCAATCTTTTTATGTTTTCAAGTCATTTTCAAAGGAAAAAAATAATTAAATCATTTTTCCCTCATTAATACTGTCTGTTAACTTCCTTTTTTCCCTTCAAAGTGAAGCATTTAGTTAACAAGAACTTTCTCTTTCTGCTTTGACTTCTCCAAAGGTGAAACCTTTCTTGTCTAAAACACAATGGGTGCTTCTGGAAAATGGGTGAAAGCATTGATAGGATTCAAGAAGTCTGAAAAAGAGGATCATGTAAGTGATAAAAATTGAATCTTTATGGTTCTTGATTACCATTTTTTTGTTGAATTTGTGTTTGTTGTTGTTTAGGAGAAGAAGGTTAAGAAATGGAAGATATGGAGGAGTGATGTTAAGGGTTTGAAGCAGAGAAATGGTATTGGGTCAGAAGGGTCTGATTGTTCATCAGTGAACAACGATGCTTATACAGCTGCTGTAGCTACTGTGGTTAGAGCTCCTCCTAAAGATTTTAAGGCTGTTAGGGAAGAATGGGCTGCAATTAGGATTCAAACTACCTTTCGTGGATTCTTGGTATTCCTTTTAGATTTCTTGTTTTTTCCTTTTATTGCTCTCTCTACTTGACATTTGCTTGTTTTTTTTAAACCTGCTGGTCATGTAGTTTTATCAAAATATAATTAAAAGTATTTTGCTCCAGTACCTTAGCTCCCGTTTGACTGTAGATTTTGGGTTGCAGAAATTGTTTGTTTATGAACTAAACGGAGAAAGGGCTTTTTTATAGATGTTGAGGTTGAGTAAGGGGGGCGAAGCTTGAAGAGCAAAGCGAACCGCGCTAGCCTAGCAACGTTTTTCAGCAGCAAACTACGGTCTAACGACCCCCTAACCTAGTTTGGTTCACTTGCACTCACAAAACATCAAATATTTTCAAAGTAAAATGCACGTCTAAACACAACTTCAAAAACCCATTTTTTTCAAGTTTCAACTAAATCTATGGTCGAACGCCAGCTTAGAATCATGATGGTTTTTTCCCAACATGATTGTGTTGATGTCGCGGGGTATCTCCTAATTCACTTTTAGTGTCCTGAGGTTCGAGTTAACTAGAAAATGGGTGAGAGGGATCAGTGGGGAGATCTTTGTAACACAATAATAGTCTTTTCATTTGAACAACATATGTGTTATGATTCACAGACTTATTAAGTTAAACTACCAGTAGGCTCAGAAATTTTGTCTACTGTCTTTTCTGCATAATGAGCTATGAATGACATATTTTATCTAATACTAGTTTTGTAGCCTAGAATACATGTTTCAACTAGGAATGTTTACAGAAATATCTGTTTCGACAGCATCTGATCCTCTCTGCTGATAAGATTGATCTGTTTTAATATTCTATATTCCTCCAAATTGATATTGATGTGTCTAATTGACATTTTAGGCAAGAAGAGCATTTAGGGCCTTGAAAGGATTGGTAAGGCTTCAAGCTCTTGTTAGGGGCAGACAAGTAAGAAAGCAAGCTGCAGTGACTCTTAGGTGTATGCAAGCTCTGGTTCGGGTACAAGCCCGGGTTAGAGCTCGTCGTGTACGTATGTCCATTGAGGGGCAGGCAGTGCAGAAGATAATAGAGGAACACCGCGGCCAACTCGACCCCATGAAAGAAGCCGAGGTAGAAATCTTACTTATTTTGGTCAGAGATAAAAAAGTAGTGGTTAAATTTCCTTAACGCATTTCTTCTTTTCTGAATTTTACCAGGAAGGATGGTGTGACAGTAAACGGACTCTTGAAGAGGTCAAAACAAAGATACACATGAGGCAAGAGGGAGTCTTAAAGAGAGAAAGAGCACTTGCATACTCTCAAGCTCAAAAGGTAAATAGTGAAGTGACTATTTAGGAACAAACAAATTTGACCTTGTAGTAATTGATTGATTAAGATGCTTTATGAACTATTGCAGCAGTCCAAATCAAGCCAGAATTTTGATTCTAGAACCACTATCTCGGTTCCATCTCTCAAAAGTCTTGATTATGATAAGAGTAACTGTGGATGGAGTTGGTTAGAACGTTGGATGGCAGCAAGGCCGTGGGAAAACAGATTGATGGAACAAGCATATACTGATTCTTTGGAGACTACACCAAAGTCCAAGGCTTGCTTAGAGACTCTCAAGGATAAGGACAAGACGACATCTGAACCATGCTCCGTCAAAGTGAAAAAGAACAATGTCACCAAAAGGATATCAGCTAAACCTCCACTGGTAGGACATACTACTCGTTCTTCGTCAAGCCCAAGTTCTGAATTTAGATATGATGAGAGTTCAGCAGCATCCTCTTCATTCTGCACATCAACAACACCAATATCTGGAAACACGATGTTGGCATCTGATAGAACTGACGACAGCAATAGTAGTCGACCAAATTACATGAGCCTAACTGAGTCAACCAAGGCCAAGCAGAGAAATCAGAGAATGCTTAGACAGTCTATGGATGAGTTCCAATTTCTTAAGCTCAACAATGGTGACTCAAAGAGTTGTGCTGGTTATGATCCTTCAGTCAATTTCTCAAGGCCTCTCTGTCTTCCTACTAGTATGGATAAATTCTCTAGATTAGGGGACAAGCAGAATTGTGTCTTTGAGTAATAATGACAACCAATACAACAGCTTGTTGTTGTAAAAAAAAATATTCTAAAAGCTGGTAGGTATGTTTAATTTGTTCTGGACTTGGTTTGCAGTTGTCATTTGTAGCTAGTATGTTATTATGTAGATCATTTGCTTTATTATCATAAATTTACTGAGATAAGTTGATCACATCTTGACTGTGCTTGATTGTGTGACTACGCGTAAACTTCACATCTTTTTTTGTCATAAAATTGAGCTACATGTGAAGTAGTAGAAGTTACAAGTATGTATACTAGTTCTGTTACACAGGTGGGACTGGATTCAGGTTTGCATCAGGTTGAGCTGTCTCACCATTTCTGTCTCTTGTATCACATAGCCTCATTAGATATGTTGGAAAGTTTCATTTGCGCTTGATGACTTGAACCTTGACACCATGCTTATAGTTTAGGACTATCCCATACTCAAGTTCCAATGGGCTTTCCATGAGGGGAGAGTGTTGAAAAATGTACTTGCGATACAAATGAATCAGCGACAGTTTGATTTCCTGTATGGAGAACTTCTGTCCTATGCATGCTCGTGGACCTATTCCAAATGGAATATTTGCATAAGGATGCCTTTGTTTTTCCTCTGCACAGTTTGGATCGAACCTCTCTGGTTTAAATTTCTCTGGTTCAGGGAAGTTCTTTGGGTCCTTAGCAAGAACTCCAAGAGCCAACCAAACCCATGTTCCCTGCTTAATTGTAACAAATATGTTAAAAATACTAAACAGGGGCTGGATTTGATTAGAACCTATTCCCTCCCCGTGGTTTCCGAGGTGGGGGCCCAATCCATGGAAATCTTCCTAATGGAAGAGTAAAATGATAAGCATTATAGGAAAAACAGATATTAACCTTAGGAAGTTTATAGCCTCCAATCTCCACTTCAGCTGATGTTTCTCTGGCAACTAAGGGCGAGACAATGTAACACCTCATTGCTTCTTTGATTACCTAAAGTTTATAAGCAGTTACAAGAAGAACGAGAATGGTTTAATAAACTAGTTCTCTTCTCTCATTTTTTTCTACTTGTAATGTATAAGAACTTCTTGTAGATATAAAATAATGGCATTTACCTGATCGAGGTATGGGAATTTCTGCTGAAGATCATTGGCAGTGGGTATGTGATCATCAGGGCCAAAAGCATCTATCTCAGCAAGCAACTTCTGCTCAACTTCTGGATGGCAAGCAACCAGATAGATAATAGAAGACAAAGTAAAGGATGTCGTTGCAGAACCCGCCAGCAAGTGCTCATAAGTTACAGCACTGATATAATCTGAGGTGAAAACATTCTTAGCTAACTTCTCTGACTCCCTTGCCTGCATTATAAGCGACAAGAAGTCTTTCGAGCTACGATCTTTTTCCTCCATCCTCTTTGCCACTATCTCATCCAGCCTACTGCTTAAATTCTTGTTTGTTCTTTCCACCTTCCAGTCCATAGTACCCGGGATTCTTTTGAGAACTTGGCGAAATGGCTCTTGAAGAATCGGAACAAGCAACCCCAGTATGATTGAAACAGAACCTGATAAGTCCATTTTGAGTTGTGTTGTGGAGTAAATATGCTGCTTGATGAATTCCTGTACTTCACTATCATCTTGATGATGACTCATCTTGTCTGATATTGGTTTAGAAAGTCCAAAATCCACACCAAAAGAAGCTTGTCCAATTACATCTGTTGCTAACTTAAGAGAGAGATCAGAGAATGTGATATCTCCCTCAGACTCCAGATTTTTAGTCGCAGACTCGATATAGGATTGCATGATTGGCACTAACTTAGCTAGATAAGATGGCTGGTAGACTGATAGAATAGTATTTCTCATTGTTGACCATCTTGAGTCCCTGTATAATTAACACAACATTAGCCTTCTTCTAGTTAAAGGAATCAACCTTAGCTTCTTCTTTTGTTTACCTAGTAAAAAATAAGCCTTTCTGATGAAGAGGTGATGCTGCAATAGGAGATGGAATGCTTCTATTTGGTATGTCCTTGAATTTCTTTATTCCAACTTCTCTGCATAACTCTGCATCAGCAACAATAACTAGTGGCTGCCTGCCCATGTGAAATCTGCTTAAGAAAGGTAAAAACATGAATGAATACTCCGATTGTTTCTGAAATGAAAGAAGATTTCAAATCAATCGATCACCTATAGATAGGACCATATTGTTTGGCCAAGACAGAGAAGACATCAGGGCCATATTTAGCCATCAAAGGGAGATGTCCTACAAGGGGAAAAGCCGGAGGACCAGGTACTTTTCTCACACGCCAATAAGGTCGATACAAGTAGACCAAAACACCAGCAAGTATAGTAAATATGGTTGAGACTATGGGTGATTCTTGAATTGCTGAGCTTAGAAACATCATTTTTGTTTTCTTGGTGAAGGAGGAGATCAAATCGATGTTTGACTATATATATGTATTTAGGAGAATCTTGAAATTAATGGGGTATAGCCGGCCTAGTATATTTTTGATCTATGATCAAATCATTTCATGAGTTGTTGGTATTTGTTGTTAATGATGGTTATGTTTAAATGGTAGGGTCCTCTTCTATATTTTTGCTTACTTTTTTCTCTCTTTTCCACTGATATATTGATGTTGCATATTGCATTTGGAAAAGCAGGTAAAATATATAGACAGTGGCTAATGAAGATAGTAAACTTTTATTTGGATTGATACAGATATAGAATAAATCTATTCTTGTCTAGACGAATATAGGTAGAGATTCTCCAAATACAATGTTTGGAGTGATGCTTTTTATATTCTCCTTCTCCTTTTTTGAGTTAAGTGATATAGCCAGTCAGTCAATTTAGCCTTACTCCTTGCACATAAAATTCAATGCCAGAGTCCGGATTTTTACTAAAGGAATTGAAGAGGTAATCAAGAAGAAACTAAAGGAATTTAATATTTATCTCATATATATATATATATAACGGTCCTCAGCTGCACCACCACTAGGTTTTGTGTGCCCCTTTTCACTTGAGCACTAGTTTTGGCACTTGAAAACTTGTTTGGATTGACTTTTTCTCGTTAAGCCATTAACGAAACTAGAGTGGAATGAGTAAACTCCATGGTATAAGACTTTGAAAAAAGATCATATTTATAATTCAATTTCACATTATCTTTGCGCTGAGCTCTATCAGACATCAAGGGCAAACATGAGATTGTCTCCTAATGACGAAGGTGCTATTAGACAAATGATAAACGGAATAGTTATGCTCACATGGATTTGTTTATTGAAAGATTCTCTACAAATATGATGAAAAGATTCTGACGAACAATTGTCTTTTTAATTATACGGCCATACCAATGCATACATTAAAAATCCTTTATATTACTAATATCATAATACATAATACAAAATATAGAGAGAGGGATTAGTACTAGAGATGAGCCTCGTAAATAAAAGTATATAACTAATACTTGTATTAATTATATATAAATTAAAAAAATGTACCAAATAATTAGACATTAATAATATACAAAATTAATACATATAATAATTTTCTAATGCATTCTACTGAACCTTTAAATTTTACATATCAACTCCAAAAATTCAACTGAATCCTTAAAAGGGAAGATTGAAGAAGTAAAGAAACCATGGAATTACTGTTATAGTGATTAGGCAAGTGCAAAATAATACTAATATACTTTGAAAAATGTCTACTTGTCACAGGAAATGTTCATTCAATACTATTTATTTATACTGAGGTTATTTTTGTTAATATTTTATGTCGGTTCAATTTGTTCTGTTACACGTTTGATGCTTTGCAGAAGAGATAAATAATATTCGGACATGACTCTGATTAGGATTCCCACTTTTCAACTTTTGTCTCCACCCTAAAGTCAGACCTCAAGCTTAATATTGTTGTGATTATATTAAACTTGTATTTGTCCCCTATATTTGGCATATTCTTTGATAAAGCAGTACGATTATCTTGAACTTTGGTTACTTAATTATATTCTCAAACAGTTTATTATTCTATTGAATTGAAACTGATGGATACTCAAATGACAAATTCTCAACAGCAGTTTATTAGTCTACTGAATTGAAAGCAATTACAATGATGGACTGTCATTGATAGTTTCATCGATTGTTCTGGATCTTCAAGATTGAACTGTTGGGCAAAACACCAGTAAAGAGGTAAAAACTATCCTTCAAATAAACTGATTGGGTAAAATATATGAGATTCATTGATTTGTTAAGCATGACAAAGTTTTAAAAAGGAACTGGTGTTGGTTGATGCAGTGGAGGAAAGTCGAGTCCATGTTGATGCTGCTCACTCGCAACGCAACCAAACATCTCATAGAAATATAAGATCTCCATATACTCTATCCCCTCATTCGAGAGACCACTTTATAGTAATGAACCAAACATCCAAGTTACAAGCCAACCCCTAACCTCTGCATATTTAAACAACCCCTAAAAAGTTTATGAGCACTAGATAATGTAATAATTAAGCTATACCATTCTCAATTGTATGATTCTACAATACAGAAACTTATTATTAGCTCCGTTGAGAATGGTATGGACCTCAGTTCTATACAAAATTACAAGAAAAATCAAAAGATATGCTACAACATGACAGCATAGATACATCATTCAAAAGACATTATATACATGAACATGAATAGACAGTAGTCATTCCTCCAGACTAACTAAGAAAACTAAGTCTCCAGACTCTACTAGAGACTGCCTCAAAGCTTGCTTCCCGAAAGTAGTAGTATATCTGCATCTTAACCTGAAAAATTAAACCAAGTGAAAAGTAAAATATCAATTCTGCACTTCACTTTCCAAAAAATATTAGTACAATCTAAATATCAACAAGGAATGTAATATAAAAACAAAATTAGCTTTAGGCGTCCCATCCCTGCTATATAAGAGAAATAACAAGTACAAATATTAATTAACTAAAACATACAGTATTTGCAAGCATATAGGATACTGGAATTGTGTCAAGGAGGTCAGAGGAACAATTAAGTGAAGCTTTTACGGATTGGACAAACCAAGTTGATCTACAAGGTCTTGTAATTCCTCACCCCATTCAGGTGATTTTGCAACAAGATCTTCAACTTCCACGTCGAATTCAGGTTGTTCAACAACCAGTACTTCCTCTGCTCGATCCCCGGATATAAGATCTTCACTGAGCAACTCTTCCCAAATATCTGTGCCATTTGCTGTTAAAACAGAAGCCGACCTGACATTGCTGCTTGATTCATTGTCCATTGCAGCAGAGAATAACATTTCAATACTTGCAAGCTCTTGGTGTGAGGAGTAATTCATAGGCTGAACACTTCCTCCTGTGGCTACATTTTGAAGGTTCTCAGCACTGGGGGTCATCGTTAGTCTCCTCTTTTGTCCAACTTCGATACGTTGTTTATCTTTTCTCTGCACATGTTTGTCCAAGTACTGCTGGAGAAAAGTTGGATTGCTGAAGATCTTTGCTAAGAAACTCATCATCTGCACTTGTTTCCTCTCCTGGTTTTCTATTTTTTCTCCCATGGCAATGATCTGATTCCTCGTACTCTGCTGTTGCTGCCTAAGTTTAACTATTTCAGTCATCAACATGTTTTTATCCCGCTTTAATCTTTCTAGGTCCTCCTCCATCCCATAATAACCAATTTCAATGCAAGCGCCGGATCCTTGTTGATTCATACTTTGCCCAACATTCCTCCTCCTCTTTATCGTCTTCAAAAGATGCTTTTGTCCTCCCAGAAAACCTTCATTCGCAAATTCCCATCTATCAGGATCCACCTTTCTAAATCCCTGCATTTCCATCAAGTTAGAGTCAATAAAACTCATATTCCATTGCAAAAAATACAAGAAACTATGCTTGATAAACCAACATTAGTACAGAAGAAACACAACCTAGCTTTCTTCTTTCTTCAATCATCAAATTTCACAAGCAGTAGTACTCATCAGAATCACCAACCATCTGCACATACACTAGTTCAACTTCTGCCTAAGCTAATGGACCATTCAAAGCAGGATAATACCGTGCACTCAGCACAACCACATCCCCAACAAATCAATAAGACGGAAACAATGCCAATTTATGTCAGTCATTCACCCATTTCAATTGACAAAAAACAGTAATCAAAGTCAATAAATCACCAAATCCAACAGATCGCTATTTAGAAACCCTAACTAACACATACAAAATATTCTTAATCTAGATAAGGAATACCAAAATTAGAAGCAAAAAGATACTTACATATGTGTTAAGCTGCCGAATGAAACTGGAAAAATTGCTGTGCTTGAAAAACCTAGGCAACAATGTGGTGGAAAACTTGTGAGAATCCCAAACAATAAAGCTATTCCTTGTTGTGCTCCACGATATGACTTCATCAGTTGAAGAATCTTCCACCATTTCATAAGTTTTGCTCAGAAATGGTGGCGGACCAACGTCGTGCAACCCTTCCATAGGCAGCACGGCCGTCGGAATGCCATCTTCTTCGACCTTCACTTTCACTACTTCCTCCATTACTTGTTCAGTTTGCTGATGGATTAGCAAAAGAGTTTTGAGGGGTATTGAGGAGTGAGTTTGTGAGTAATATAAGAATGGGATGTGGACTAGAAAGTTCTAGAGAAAAACAGATGGAAGAAAGAGGACAAGTCTAGAAAATATCTTCTTATCTATCTTAGATATTTGGAAGGAATAGTTAGATTTTGGAACTTTCCAACATTTGTACACTAGAGTGTATAAGTGGGGATCATATTGATGGGATTAAATTTTACTAATTTTGTTTTTATTTTTTAAGTTCATTTTAAAAGGAATATTTTTTTTATATAGGTTTAAGACCACAAAATAAGAAAATATGTTGGAATATTTAACATATTTTTAATTTAAATCATAAAATTTATTTATTTTATTTTATTTTCTTATTCTTCATGCTAAATCAAAGTAAAATAAACAAATTGAAACAGAGATATATTATAATATTTGATTGCAGATTTAAGTTTGACTTGTCAATATATTAGTTATATTTTATATTTATTATATAATATAGAGGAATTAAGATTTTGCGATGACTTTCAAGTTACAAAAGTAATACAAAGAAAATAAGTTTTTTAGATCTCTTAAATGTAAAAATGAAAATTTCTTATGTAAAACCGAAAATTTCTCACAAAACTAAATCTTTTACTATAACTTGCCATCAATTCTCTCAATTATACATCTCATTCAATACAATTTTTTACATATGATAAATCATGATATTTACAATATGTGATATTATTTCTATTCTAGAACATCATATTCAATAGTGTTTCAGGAATTATATTTTAATACACGCTATTCCATTTAATATAACAAACTAAATCCATAAAAAGCTATATCGTACGACTAATTCCAACATTAAAAATAAATCTTATTGTTCACCCTATCGAATAATCTAAGGGCTAGTTGATACAGTAGATATGAAAAAGTATTTCAAGATTAAGTTAGGAGTTTAAGATGATACTCTTTGTTTGAAAATATAAATTTAACCAAATAAATTAAATTTATATTCTCAATCAAACATAATGTAAATTTCATCTCTAATCTAATCTTAATTATCAATATTTTGCCTTTTTCCACCCTACTTGATTTCACCTTTCAATTTAAAAAATAATTATAAAATTATAATTTTAATACTTATAATCTTAATCTGAAAATCAGACAAACCCCCGAAGTTAAAAGACGACAGATAAATGTTTTTTGTCTAGAGATAACGTGTAATTAAAAATCGTCTAGGAACTTCTCGAAAGTTCTAACCGTGTGTTTGCTTAATCAGGAAATCAGACAAACCCCAGAAGTTAAAAGACGACAGACAATTATTTCCGTCTAGAGATATCGTGTAATTAAAAATCGTCTAGGAACTTATCAAAAGTTCTAATCGTGTGTGTTTGGTACGAAGGAAAATACTTTTTTGAAAACTAACTAGTTTCTAACTCATTTTTCATGTTTGGTTGGTGAGTGGAAAATATTCTCTATTTGTATGGTTGGTGAATGAAAAATATTTTCCACAAAATATCTTTTATTTTTGGCTAGAGTGTAGAAAATAGTTTTTGACATGAAAATCAACCGCAATAACCGATTCGGAATTCGATCCCGACATCCGACCCCGACGACTGACCTAGGTCCGACCCTGATGATCGATTCGGGATATGACCTCGATCCTTGACCTGGAGTTGAACCTGACTCTCGATCCACGACCCGACGTTCAAACTGGGAACCGATCCCGACCCCGACATCCGATCCGGGATTTCACCTGGACTCTCGACTCGATACCCGACATTCGAACAGAGATCCGACCACAACCCCGATATCCGAACCAAAACAAGACCCTAACGATCAATCCTTTCAAATAAATTATTTGCTAGTAGATGGTAGATGGTAGGAATGCTCGTATGAATAATTTATAGATGGTCTCGTAGGAAAAATTTATAGATGGTAGAGGACTCGTAGAAATATCCTTTAAGAGAAGAATATTCATAATTAAATACTTTTGCTCATTTTAAGGATCAATATAATTTTAAATAAATCTTTTACTAGTTTTAAAGAAAAGTTGTTGAAAGTTAGAAGACATGGTACTAAATATCTTTTATATTTTAAAAAAGATAATTTGAAGAGAGAGATGAATATGAATAAGAACTTTCATACTTATTTTTGTGCAGAATACACGTATGGCTAGGGATGTTCATGGTTATGGTTAAAAAATCAAATCGAATCGCAATCCGAATTAAACCGATTAAAAAATCCGATTATTTGGTTTGGTTTGGTTTTAAACTTTGAAAAACCGATACTATTTGGTTTGGTTTTGGTTTTACAAAAAAACAACCGCAAAAATAACCAAATCGAACCGATATATTAGATATAAATTTTATAATTATTTATATATTATCAGGGCCGGCTCTAAGGCTTGGGCAATGAGGCAATTGCCTTAGGCCCCAAAAATTTGAAGGCCCCAAATTTATTTAAATTATTATTATTATTAATTTTATTATATATTATATAATTTATATAAATAAGATTATTATTGTATTTTTTTTTTATTATTTCTTGCTTGAATGTATTTTATACCAATAAGTTCATAAATTCTCATATTTTTTTCGCTCATTATTTGATATATTTGTTTTAACTTTCAATTTTGAATTTTATCATTTTTATATAGGAACTAAGTTATATTTATCGATAACATAAAAAAAAATTCCAAGTTTTTCTTAAACTATGTGAACACAAAAGCATACACAAGTTTCATTTTCGTTTTAATTTAATATATTATATGAAAATTTTATAATTTATTTAGATATTCACCAATGAATGCTACTTAATGGAATGAATTATATCATTTAAATTTTTTTATATCATTTAAATTGATGAGAAGGTGTATATATTTTGTATACTATGCATGTTCAGAAATTCAACTATTAAGTTATGTATTTTTTTCTTTTTCTTATTTGTGATGATAGTCAAATTAAAATTTCAATTTGAGTTTTGAAGCTTAACATCGATAATCCACCACTTTTTTTGTACTCTTCTTCCTATTATTTTTTTTGTGTGAAAAAATTGTTATTCTATGTTTTAAATGATTAATTTATTGTGTAGAAAATAAATTTTCTTGTTAATGTATAAATTTTATAAAATAAATTTATGAGCCTCTTAATATAATTTTGCCTTAGGCCATGAAATTTGTTGAGCAGCCCCTGTATATTATACATAAATAACATATAAATGTTTTGTTAAATTTTAGTTACCTTAAGTCTTTAACTCTACCATTTTATCAAGCCCAATACTTTAGCCCAACTATAACAATCATATGTCCAAGTTCATCAAAATCCATTTTAGTCTTTATCGACCCTACTTCGGATATAATAGTCACACTTTTACTTAATTGAATCACTTTGTTCGTGTAATGATAACTCTAGTATTGCTTAATTGAACTGACAGTACATTTCCTGTGGATTGTTCATGTACTAGGTGTTTGTGTCAATTGAGATACATATGTCCTCAAAAAAATTATTACTTTCAAACTGAATAAACCAAAAAAACTTAACCAAACCGACACAGTTATTTTTTTCGTTTGGTTTGGTTTAGTTTTAGAAATTTAAAAAACTAACTAGATTGGTTTGGCTTTGGTTTTAATCAATAACCGATCCAAACCGAACCACGAACACCCTTACGTATGGCTATTAGATGTCAATTCTTTTAGACTTTTATTTACTAAAAAAATACTTATTTGACTAAAACGTGTTAATTTAATCTAAGGTTTGTATGTATGTGTCAATTCCTCTTTTCTCTTGGGCCAGAACTCCATTCAATGAGTCCAAATGGACTTACCTAGTTACCTTGAATTTCTCTTGAGCAGAGCCCAAATTTCAAGTGTCAGTCGTAGCCCAAGTTCTTAGAGAACTAATTTTGAGTCCACAAATGGAGTAACAAACAGGTTGAAGAATAATATACTAAGTTCAAAAACTAGTATACAAAAGTAGAACCTAATATACAGGAAAGGGAATCAAATAAACAGGGAATATGTGGTTAATATACACAGATCGTATACAGTTCTAATGGGCTAAAATCCCAATGCTCAGAGAAGACATTTTGCTGAGATTTCGAGATGAAAAGCCCAAAATGCATTTGGGTTAAGAAAAGGAACCTCTTTCTTCTCAATTTATTTGTATATAATTTATTTGCAATTACTAAACTATCATAGAGTTTAATAAAAAATAAAAATAAAATTGGAACTCTCTTCATATACTTGGTTTGTTTCAGTTTTCAAATAAATAAATGAAATTAAGTTAGTCTTGTTTATCCCTTGAACAATATAATTTTCTTAAGTTGGCTTTTTTTAAAGCAACTTCGAAATATCTTTCTTTTAATTGCTCTAAATTAGTCAAATGATTTGCTCAGTTAAATCGATGTATAATCATGTGTTAATAGATATTTTAAGTGTTTAAGACCTTCTTGAAATATTAATAAGAATTCTTACTCCACTTTTGAAATTTTAAAAAGATTTTTTTTTGCCTTTTTTTTAATTAAGGTTTTCTTAATTTCTTTTCAAAAATTAAGCAACGACTTTAAGTATATTTTATAAATAGTGAAAATATTTTAGACATTTCAAATTCATATTTTCCAAAAAGGTCAAAATCATGACATAATAAAAATGACGATTCCGGTGAAAAATTGAACTAGGTTCTAATCAAAAGTTTTTTTCTAACTCTTGTTTGAATAACTATTCAAATTTGTATTAGCAATTACAATAACTAAAGAACATTCGGATGCAAAAAAAAAGAAAATAAACCTTGAATTATAGCAACCCTCGCAAGAATATCTTTTTCGTATCACAATAATCTGTACGAAAGCAGTAAATCAATGCTAAGAATAATTATACAAAAGTTCATAGCAAAGAACAATGGAACGTATTTTTTATTGGCAGTTCGTAACACTAAAAATATGATCTATTTATTTTTTATTCGCAGTTCATCCCATTTGTCATTTCGCTAATTTTCTTGTTGACATCGCTTTCTGGAAGATATACTTTACAAGTCGAAGTCGAAAATAAAATATGTAGTATATGAAGACGAATAATGTCGGGACGTGACAATCCAAGCTAAAGCACAAAAAATTCTATCTAATAGAGTATAGCGAGCCAAGTAAATTGCTTTTCAATTTCGTCATGATAAAATTAGACTATTCATAAAAAATAAATAAATGAGGTCTTATTTGTCTAATCTTAGACAAGACTTGACGCTCACTCACATTAATAATTGGATTGAACAAGAAAACTTAATTGCATATCCCAAAGAAATAATTTACATATACATCAGTCATCACCCTTTAAGTCAAATGAATAAAATAGATCTGCATACCACCAAAACACGTTTTAACAGTCCTAATCAAAATACAATGGGCATGTTTTTGCTGGCTCAAAGGCCTTGGAAGCCACTAGTTTGTGACCATAGTTTCTAGTATTTTTATTATATTAGAAGAGGTTCCAAGCAAGGGCCTCTTCGTCAACATGTCTGTTTCACTATATATATGTTGGGTATTTTAGTCTTTCACTTGCTTTTGTGCAACTGCATGCGTCCTACTTCTTTGCTTATTAGTCTCGTTCTAGATTAGGCTACCTACCATGTTTCATTATATTTTCTTCTTTAAATTTAAATGTTTTATTACTTTATAAATAAATAGATAAAAAAATGTTAACTCTCAAAATTTCATCTATGCCACATAAATTGAGATAAAAATATTATAAGTCATTATAATTAATTAATAGTTTAAAATACTTGAAAACATATATAAACTCAAAATCCATCTATACCACATAAATTAGGATAAAAGTATTATAAGTCATAGTAATTAATGGCTTAAAATATTTGAAAACATATATAAAAAAAATTGTTAACTCTCAAAATTCCATCTATACCATATAAATTGGGATAAACGAAAAAATATATATTATGTAAAATACATAAAAATATACTATAAATCACAATAATTAACGAGTTATATATCAAAAAGAACTTATTAAAAAGCTGGCTAACTTTTGAAATTTTAATTGTATCGCATAAATCAGGACGAATGAAGTGATATATATTATATGAAAATTACATTAAAAAAAAAGTACTATAAATCACAATATTGGGACAAAAGTATTTTAAAAATTGGTTGACTCTCAAATTCATCTGTTTCACTTAAATTGGGACAAAAAAAGTAACATATATCATATAAAAATTGCGTAAAACATATTATAAATGGTAATAATTAACAATTTAAAATATTTAAAAACATAATAAAAATTGGTTAACTTCAAATTTCATATGTATCACATAAATTGAAATACAAAAAGTAACATATATTGGGCCCGTGCTGATACGGGATCCCGTATCTTGTATATATATAAGTGTGTGTTAGACAAAAGAAAAAAAAAGTTGACGTTATTGGTTATGACTTCTTTAATTTTTTACATTATTTGGTTGATTCATCATTTGTTGTTTTTGTTACAATTAAAAATGATTATATGTTAGTATCATGTGAGTGCACTTTCCTCCCACAGATTGCTGTTAGAAGATTCACTTCCAAATGTGGATTGATCCATTTATGACACATTTACACGTTTGATTAATAAGTTGAAAATTTAATTAAAATAAGGAGTAGGTACAGATTATATTATTGATTCCTTAACGATGAAATGTTTAAAGAAAATGCAGTGCCTTCATGTTAACAAAAACTTAACATAAGAAATAGAGGGGTCGTTTGGTAGAATACATTGGAGAAAATAATGCATATATTAGCTTTGTATTACTAGTAGTTTGTTTGATATTCTTTTTCAACCTATGTATAACTAATGCTTGTATTAATAATATCACAGTTTTTTATGCATTAGTAATACAAAGAGTTGTAATGCATGCATTAGCATAGTTAAAGACACAAAATAAAGAGTAAAGAGAGATAAAATAGATAGAATTAACACAAACTTGAGCATTTTAGTGAGCGTAAATTGCTTTTAGGCATGGAGATGAAATTTGCTATCCGTATGAAATTAAACTATAAAGCTTTTGGTAGAGAATTAACCTTTTCATTAACAGTAAAATGGTGTTTTTCCCCTAAAACAAATATACTAACCGATAAATCCAAACACACCTTTAGCAGAGTAAATGGTGGCTGCTTCCTACCAATTTATATGAAAGTGTCAGATTGGCGGTAGAATTTAAGAATTAAAAAAAAAAAAAAAAAAAAATTAGTCACAAAAATTTGTGGCTATAATTAAATCGTCTCATTGGAAACAAAAAAAAATTCAACGTTAATTTTATTAAATTTTAAAAACATATCACTCTTTTTTAGATGGATTAAAAGAGAAAAAAAAATAATTATTAGCACGAAGAGAATATTAAAGACATTGCGAAAGAAACCTAATTACATATATTTAGGGGATAATTACATTATATTTCGAAAGTTTTCTCAATTATAAAAATCTCAAATTTTTTATTGCTCTTGAATACATTCCTTGATTGTCTGATACATTACAAGCGATACATTACTTAATGAGAGAAATGTATCTGAGAAGGGATATATGTATCCAAAAGGGGATATGAATGTATACAACAGCATAGTTCCACCCAAATAGTTAGCCTAGCTAAATTCTTAAATAATAGTTTGAACAACAGGTCTAGCAGTGAGGTAAAGTAAATAGTGCTCGACATATTATGAAGTAATTACACTGTTCCTGTCGTTAAGGTCTAGTGCCCTTTGAAACATTAAATTGATCAGCACACTGCTCATGGGAATAGGTGATATCCAAAAGACCCTAATTATATTAAAGTAAGGAAACAATCAATATATATAGTTCGTGTTTTTGGTATAAGCAAAGACAAAAGGCTATATGATACCTCTATCGATTAAGAATCTAATGTTACATAAGTCAATAATAGGTTGATCATCTTTCATCTTCTTTAAAACACATCGTTATCGTCTCATAGTATTGTAAATTCATGACTATATCTCTATAGACGGTGGTAAATTCATTTACAGTTTTTTACAATTTCTGGTCTATTGCTATCGCCTTTTTTCAGTTAGGGGATTCATCATAACTAACATGCAGATACAGGTCATGTACATTAGTGATAACTATGATGTAGTTGAGCATAGTAAGATCCATTAATTCGTGTGAAGAATTACCGAATATGGCCTGGAGTCATTAGAGAAGTTGTGCGTTGAAAAGTTATTTCCTTTATGATCGTATTATCTGTGATGGACAATTTAATTAACTTCTTAGAGTAGTTACGTTGGGGTTGGTCCATTCGTGTTTCCATATGCTTATTAATTGATAAGAAGAGTAGCCAGATATAGTGTGGATAGAATGAGAATAAAATGTGTGAGCGCGTTCTGAATTATTTCATACAAATAGTAGTCTCTGTATTTATTAACTCAATGAGAAACAAATAATTTAGTGAGTACGTCGTACGTTCTATGTTTGTTTTTCAAGAGGTGTGGTTTGTTCTAGAATGTTTTTGTGTACAAGTGAATACATCTAAGGAACGATCGATGTAGGAGTGTTATTGCGACAACCACAGTTGCAAATAGATTAAGTAAAACAGACAAGTGGTGTCGTGGAATGCGGGGTGCTGGTTACGTTGTTCATTATTCGTACTTCGTGATTTCATAGTTTGTTTACCAGTTAATCCAAAAGAATTTCAAAAAAAAAAATTAGTATAAGAATAGCTTGGTATATTTCAAAATACCTTGCAATAAATGAGAAAAAAATTCAAAGAAAATTTTATGAAGAATGATAAAATATTCTAACTTGAAGATTTTAAAGAAACAAGAAAACTTGCTTTTAGTTCAAAAGAGATAGCTTCATTTAAACATGGAAATTATATAACCTGTAGCCACCTCGTCCAAAAAGTTATTTTAACACTCCCCCACCCCTACCTTCACCCGCATTTGCCTTGCCCCATTGTCATATCTAGAATAAACTAATGTGTTTTAGGTATTCAGTTAGTTAAAGGTTAGAATTATTAATCTTTGTTAAGTTCATTAGTTGGTGTAAATTGATATGTTTGAGGTGTTTGGTTAATTAAAGGCTGGAGTTATAAGTCTTTATTGAGTTCATCGATCAGCTGAAATAAATTGATGTGTTTAAGGTACTATAAATAGTTAGTTCCTTTAATTATTGAGTTGTAATTTAAAAACATTTTTTTGCCGTTAGTAAAGATTGATGAAAATCTTATGTCACGATCCGAGCCTACACCTTCGACCTTGTCGACACTTGAGAACCATTGCTGGTCCCCAAGCAAACCCTCATCATGGCTGACTACAAGCGGAAGACTAACTCAAGCATACATAAGCATCAAATTGAAAGAAACGTTTAAAAACAGTTTACTAAATCTCAAAACTTCGCTGAATATACTGAGTATGAAACATAAGTTTTAAATAAAATATCAGAAACTGAAAGACTCTCCAAAACTGTTTATCTATGAAGCCTCTACTATATATAGACGGGTGTCTGGACAAGAACCACGACTACTCAAAATGCTAGTAATACTAACAACTCATAAAGTTATTGTCCTCCGGAAGTAAGGAGGTCTTACTCAAAAATTGACGAGTAGATGAAAGTGATCTCAATGGGATCTTGTTGAGGATTCTAAGAACTTGTATCTGCATTATTAAAAGATGCAGGTCGAATGACATTAGTACATTGAATGTATGAGTATATAATATAGCTGAATAACAAATAACTGAATGAAAGGACTGCACTAGATAAAACATAAACTCAATTGAATGTAAAAGATTAAATGAATGAAATCATTTAAAACTTTATAAAAACACTTACTCGCCTCTAAAACTCAGCATAATAAGTGATATAATAAAAATACACTTTTAACTTTATTTGGGAGATTCTCTAACCGACAACCATCACTATGAGCTACGTGATGATACAACGTCTTGCTTATGCTGCAAGAACTGTCATATACCTTGCCGGGGTATAGAACACCTCAACTAAGTGGATCCACTAAGTTATGCTTAAAAGCAACAAGGAATCATCTAAAAAATATGGCCCTTTACGCATGTTTGTTTATGGGGGTTGTGAGTTGGTTGAACTCTCCCCCATATCGGTGCTCAATACTACTCCCAATAATATATACTCATGCTCATATGTTTAAAAAAAACATAACGCTTCCTCTGATTTGAGATAATTGCTCAAACTAACCCTCTTAAAAAAGGTAACTACTCTTGAAATAACTTTTGAACTCATAACTCATTTAGAAATCAAAATTTCTCTCTTATCTATGTAAAAACTGATACATTTGGGAATACTTAGTTCCATTATACTCTTGCTCAATTCATACTTAAAAACTCTTTCTAAAAAATATATCAAAATCATATTCTGATATGAACATTGATGACTCGGGAAGTCATACTGCATAAAAATTGATGGCATAACTAGATACCATACTGCTTAAATATTGATATAATACTCGATCGTTATACTAATCATGTTTTAGAAACTCATTCTCAAAACTCATCTTTACTTCCTCAAAAGCTCAGTTTAAAACTCAAGTGTTGAATTTTAAAAACTTCTCAAGATTTATAACTCAATTCATAGGGTTCATGCGTAATTATGAACATGACCGACTCAACTCAGAGATCTTAATAGCAATATGGAAACTCAGTACTCAGAACTCAAAAACTTATAACTAAAAAATACTCAATTCATAGGGTTCATGCTGAAATATAGACATGAGCGAATCAACTCAAGAATCTTAATGCATAACATATAGACATTCAATAATTAGGAATAGAATTTTAAAAGATTCAGGAACTCAAGAACTGAAAATCAACTCATCTCAAGAATACTCATATCTAGGGATAAATCCTAGATTACTCTTTTACTGATTGGAAAGTAGATGTAGGGCGTGAGTACGAACTAGTCCAACACTATGATAGCCTTACATACCTGGAAGAACAAGATTCTTGAAGAATCTTGAAGAAGAACTTGATTAGAAGCCTTAAAACCCTAGCTTGAAGTAGAAAAATAAAGAAAATCTTTATTGAGATTTCTTGAATTAGTTTCTTGAAATTCTATGGCCAAGAATTATGATTTTCGTTAGTGATTCATAATTGTATGGAGGAATTTGAATTGGAAAGAATGGAATTCTTGGAGAAAGATTTACCTTGAAGAAGATTCTTGAAAAAGATTGAAAGAATCTTGAATGAAGTCTTCTACTTTGATTTTTCCTTAGGGTTTGACAGAGAAGAGAATGATGGATTAAGAGATGCAAATCTGATTGTTTTGATTCTATAATTAGTCAAGAAATTCATTTAGTATTTTCTTAGAGGTAAGAAGACAAAAACGACCCTTTTTAATGTTTTCCCGTCGGCTAATTCGTCACAACACTATATTAGGTTACTAAAATGGTTATAACTTTTTACTCAAACCTTGGATTGTTGTGAAATTGGTGGCATTGTAAAGAAGATTCAAATACATTTAATTTGATAGGTTATGGGCCACATAACTCTTTATATTCTAAGAGATATGGTCGTTTAAAGTTGACCCAGGTAGAATCTTACATCAAAACTAAATCGATAAAGAAACTTTCAACTCTACTTTGTGCTAGGAGTTTCTAGTGACCGTAATTGATATTCAAAATCATTCTCACACTAAAGAATTTACTTTTACACATATGAGAAATTTAAGAATCACCCGATATTACCCTACAAGTAAATGAAGAATGATTCGAGTCATAACTTAGAAATTTTTGGAATGTTACATCTTACTCACTTTAAATCACTACATTTGTTGAATAAATGATGCAAACTGAAGTTAATCACATAAAGTTAATGTAACTCTGTGAGTTATAGTGTGGTTAAAAGTTTGTTAAAAGGTTAGTTAGCATAACAACTTCAGGTATCAAAGTAAGTTGTTAGTCTGTCAGTCTATAAATACATATTGTGTAAGTCATAATTATGAATGAGATGAATTAGATATTTTCCCTCTTCTATTTTTCTTCCCAAATTGTTCTTTGTTCTTCTAGGAGCTAAGAAAAGCTTCCACCATGAAAGCTAACATGGTATCAGAGCTCTGATCATGAGCTAGGACTGTTTAGAAGTTGTAATCGTGGACAGAGCCTCGAATTCAACATTACAGTTCAGTGGTAAAGACAATCTGAGTTTTGTGGAGATCTGTAGATGGCAATTAAGTTGTAGCTCCAACTTCATCTGCAACTCACAACAATAGACGAGTTGACATTGATCACAATCATCCCTTACATCTCCTTTCAAACGACACTCTAGATGACAATTACGCATCGTGGAGTAGATCTATGGCACTAGACCTCTTAGGAAAGAGAAAATTGAGATTTGTTGATGGTAGACATACCAAAGATAAATTTGATGTATCCATACATGATCAGTGGGAGAAGGTGAATGCAGTGGTATTATCCTGGCTTATGAATGCTATTAATAAAGAGCTATTAAGTAGCATCATTTATGCATTCAAATGCTCACAAAGTTTGGCTTGATCTGGAAGAGATATTTGATATAGTAAATGGATCTAGAATGTTTCATTTACATAGGAAAATTGTTACTCTAAATCAAGGCACAATATTTGTGTCTGAGTATTTTTCTAGGTTAAGAAATCTATGGGATGAGTTTGATGCTCTTATATCGTGTCTTGGTTGTAACTGCTCTGAGTCAAGGAACTATGCACAACATTATGGATATCAGAGACTATTGTAGTTCCTAATGGGCCAAAATGAGACATATAGTCAGTCTAGAAGTCAACTTTTAATGATGTCTCTCATTCCCACACTGAACAAGGCCTATTCCATGATTATCAGTCATGAAAGTCAAAGATCACTTGCACACTCTTCACCTACAAAT
Organism: Solanum chiquidenum; assembly: GCA_029582725.1. Classification (NCBI taxonomy): domain Eukaryota; kingdom Viridiplantae; phylum Streptophyta; class Magnoliopsida; order Solanales; family Solanaceae; genus Solanum; species Solanum chiquidenum. The sequence continues at coordinate 29,673 of JAJOOS010007130.1, forward strand.
CAGGTTGCTGAGACATTAGAAATAACTACATTATTCAGTCAAAAATGTGTTCCTCACTCTGGATTTAGAGGTTCCTCAGGTAAAGGAGTTGCCATGGGATATCATACAGCCTCTGGCAGGGGAAACATAAACTCTAGCAATAATTTTTCAGGTGGTGGTTTAACTTCATGAGGTAATTACTCTGGCATAATGCCTCCCTCTAGTGGCACTAGACCTCCAAAGAAGAGCTACTTGATCTGTGAGTTCTGTGGCTATAACGGTCATAATAGGGAGCACTACTATAAGCTGATAGATTATCCACCTGACAGGCCTAAATCCAAGAAAAAAGGAGTGGGTCAATATGCTAATCAAGTTGGAAACTATGGAGATTTAGATTTTTGCTTGGACTATTCTAGTACTCATGCTAATTCAACTAATCATGGCATACCAGGGACCTCCTCTTCAGCCAACTCATCTCAATCTCAACCCTACTTCACTCAGGAGCAGTATCAACAGATTCTAGAGATGCTGAGTAGAGGTGTTGAAGAAAAGGTGTCCACAGAGGTTGCTAATGCAGGTATCATGAATGTATTAAATACCTCTTATACTGTAAATACTTATTGGATTGTGGACTCTGGTGCTTCCAATCATATGGTTTCCATTTTAATTGCAGATCGATGAGACAATATCATACCCCGAGGTCAACACAGTTCATCTTCCTACAAGTACTGTGGTGCCTGTATCTCATAGAGGAAGAGCCCTTATTCTTCCTACCAATCAGTATCTAATGTTCTATGCCTTCCATCCTTTCGATTCAACTTACTATTTGTATCCAAACTAACTAAGGAACTGCATTGTTCAGTGGTATTCTTTCTTGACTTTTGTATATTCCAGGATCTCTCCACTGGCAAGGTAAAGGGGATTGGTAAGGAAGATCAGAGTTTATACATTTTACAAGGTCAATCTCTGATTCAAAGTCCACAAAGTTCAGCAGTCCAGTATGTAAATTATGTAGATTAGTTACCTGAGTCTAGTTTTCTCTGGAATAGGAGGTTGGGCCATGCTCCCATGGAGGTGATCAGAAAGCACATGTCTCGGAGTCATTTGAAGCATGCAAATAATCTATGTACTGTATGCCCTTTGGCAAAACATACCAAGTTATATATTCATATTAGTAGTTCTAGTAGTAAGATTGTTTTTGAGTTACTGCACTGTGACATTTGGGGTCCTTACAGAGTCCCTACTCATGACAAGAAATGATACTTTGTAACTATAGTAGATGACTTCACTGAATTCACATGGTAGTTTCTTATCGAGTTCAAATCAGAAGTCATTGTTGTTCTTAGAAACTTTCATGCAAGAATAAATAATATTTTCTCTACATCTGTAAAAGTACTCAAAACAGACAATGGATGTGAATTTTTCAGTAAAGATTTTCAATCTCTTATGTATCATTTGGGTATTCTACATCAGAATTCTTGTATCTATACTCCACAACAAAATGGATTAGTTGAAAGGAAGCATGGGACTATACTACAGGTAGCCTAGTCTCTAAGGTTTTAGGCTGGAATCCCTCTCAGGTTTTGGGGAAAAAGTGTCACCTCTGTTATATACATCCTCAATAGAACTCTATCCAAAATTTTGTCCTTTAAAACCTCATTTGAACTCTTATACAATCATCATCTCTCCCTTTCTCATGTTAGAATCTTTGGGTGTTTGAGCTATGCTTCTAGCACTAACTCATTAGATAAGTTTGCTCATAGAGCCTTTCTTACCTGCAGTTTTCATGGGGTATTCTCCCACTCAAAAGGGGTACCTCTTTTATAACATTCACTCCAAATATTTCTTCACTAGTAGAAATGTCATGTTCAAAGAATCCATATTTCCTTTCCTGTATGTTAAAACCACTAGCTTACTTTTTTTTCCAGTCCTACATATCCCATTCATCAATGATTATTCCAGTTTAATTCCAAGTCCTGCTCCTGGTGTTACTAATCAGGGGGAGCCTCTTCTTGAGCCTTCTCCTCTCACTGAGACTTTTCCTTCTTCCTTGCCTCCACCTCAGGTGCTTCCTCTAGTTCAACCTCAACCTGTCTCTCTCAGAAAGTCTGTCAGACACAGACAACCCCCTGCATGGTTGACTGACTTTGTTACTACTAAATCATCCACCTCCAACTCTTGTAGATATCCTTTGTCATCATATGTCACCTACACAAACCTATCCCATTCTTATCAGCCTTGATTGCATACTCATCCATTCCTGAACCCTCTTCCTTTCATCAAGCCTCCAAGGATCCTACCTGGAAAAATGCCATGCAACTTGAGATTAATGCCCTTGAAGAGAATCACACTTGGTCTATTTTAGACCTACCAGCTGACAAGCAACCTCTGGGGTGCAAATGGGTGTATAAGGTGAAGTATAAAGCCTCTGGTGAAGTGGAAAGGTACAAAACCAGGCTGGTAGCCAAAGGGTATAACCAACAAAGATGCTTGGATTACTCTGAAACTTTCTCACCAGTTGCAAAAATGGTTACTGCCAGTCTCTTATCGCTCTTGCAACATCTAACAAATGGTTCATCTATCAAATGGATGTGCATAATGCTTTCCTCAATGGAGATCTCCTAGAAGAAGTGTACATGATTATTCCTGAAGGATTTAGTAGACAGGGAGAGTCTAAGAAGGTCTGCAAACTACATAAATCTTTGTATGGGTTGAAGCAAGTCCCAAGGCAATGGAATAGAAAGTTGACTGAAGCCCTTATTCAGATGAGGTTCACTCAATCTCACTATGATTACTCTCTTTTCACTAAGGGATCAGAAGGGAACTTGGTTATAATTCTAGTATATGTAGTTGATGTACTAATTACCGAAGGCAATCAAAAAGTAATCAATCAAGCAAGAAAAGATCTACAACTAAAGTTCAAGATGAAAGATCTTAGTCAACTTAAGCTCTTTATGGGAATAAAAGTGGCAAGGTCAAAATAGGGCATACTGATGTGTCAAAGGAAATATGCTCTAGAACTAGTATCGGAAGCTGGTCTAAGTGGAGCAAAACCAGCAGGTAATCCACTGGAGGTAAACCAGGAATTAACCTCTGTAGAATATGACAAACATATACCAAACCAAGAGATAAGGAGTGATGAGATACTTAAGGACCCTGCAACATATCAAAAATTGGTGGGAAGGCTATTGTCACGATCCAAGGGTACACCGTAGAAGTATCATGGTGTACTTGACCCCGAATGGGTCTCATATAATCCCTTAGCATATCATAACATAAGATAATAGAAAAGTACGGAAATTTAAAACTTTGTCCATATAATCGAAGTTTTTTATAAAAGCAAGCGAAAGTCTTACTACACTTTGTCTCAAACCATCTAATACAACTTTGAATAAACTCTTGGGACACAGCCCATACAATAGTCTCAAACATAAAGAAAATACATAAAGGAAATTGTGGCTTTATCCTCGATGCCATGAGGACTCACCAAGTCTTCAACTCTTTTCTCCTTAGAAACCCATCCTCAAAAATGGAACTCAAATCACTGAACCCTACATTTGATTAGAATGTAGGCAAGAGTATGTGTTAATACAAAAGAACTAAATATGATAGCTAGCATAACATCATAAGAGCATAACATAAGGGTTAGCCAACATAAGACATAATCCATAAGCATAAGAGATATTTCATAAAACATAAACTTGTCACGATCCAAGAGTACCCCCTAGATGTGACACGGCGTGTAAGACTCCGAAAAGTCTCATACAAGCTTCATAGCATATCAAAACATAAAACAATAAAAAATGGTGTGGAATTTAAAACTTTTTCTTTTACAATCAAAGTCTTTTATAAAACAAATGGGAGTCTACACTTTGTCTCAAACCATCTATAACCATTAAGGTTACAACTTTGGGACGCAGCTCATACACAAGCTTGAAACATAAAATAAAAAACATAAAGGAAATAGTGGGTTTGTCCTCAAAAACTCACTTTCTCATAAAACATGAATTTCACCAAGAACATGCATAATTTAAGGAAACCATAAAAAACACATAATTCACATATGACTTCCAAAACAAGGAAATTTTAGAGGAACTACTTACAACATCCAAGACTTCACAATCATGAAACAAGTCAAGCGAAAGTTATCCTCTCAAGATAAATGAGGAATAGAAAGAAAGATAAGGATATCGGGACATCTCATTGGCCCTTGTCCTCCCAAGTAGCACCCTCACCTACAACCTTCACACAAAGACCACTCCCTCACACTTTCATGAAAGCAACTTCCTCATTCTTCTATTTCTTAACTTGCCGGTCTAAGACATATACCGGTACTTCTAAATTAGAGAGGTTCTCATTTAGGCACTGTAGCTCACAAGCACCCTTACCAACACCACTCAAGACCTCATACGAGCCTACCAAATCGGGACTAAACTTCTCAACTCACTACACCTATCAAGGTGAAAATTTCAAACCAATCTTAATCATGAACATCTAGAACACTCAACGACCTTACTATCTAAGCACATTATCTCCCCATTGGGAGTAAACCTATACGGACTCTTCTAAGCCTCATCTTTTTCAATTCTAAGGTCGGAGCAAGTTATCTCTCAACTTTCACATCCATCACCCAAGATGATTCTAAACCATGGAGAATTACACTTTTACCCTCTTTGAAAGGAGTCTACTTACTCAACATCTCTAGGAATCACATTAAACACCACTACTTATCAAATCATCCAATACACCCTAAAACTCATTATGACTAAGTCGGGTTCTACCAACACACACACACAACCATAATGCAACCCATTTGTACTAAAATATATCATCTAAACCTATCATGTCAAGTTCCATCTAGTCATATAGACATAATTGACATCACTACTAACCTTTTCTCCTTCGATCCTTGTAACATAAGTCCTTCTAGTGGTCATATCATAAAGACCATCGGATAATGAGTAGGAGAGAGACCTTATAGAGTTAAACTTTATGGCACGACTTAGAGAATGAAGAAGAAAAGTTTTTCCTAACATCCAATAGCTTCCCATTCATAAATATGGCGCATTTCACACTATGAACAAAACTCTACTGGATGTGGTTTGAGACATCCTACAACCATCCTAAAATCTTTTGCTCTCGTACTATGTTTGTCACAACCCAGGAGTACCCCCTAGATGTGACACGGAGTACAAGACTCTGAAAAGTCTCATACAAGCCTCAGAACATATCATAACATAAGACAATAGAAAATGGTGCAAAATTTAAAACTTTTTATTTTATAATCGAAGTCTTTTATAAAAACAAGCGGGAGTCTACACTTTATCCCAAACCATCTATAACCATTAAGATTACAACTTTGGGACGCATCCCATACACAAGCTCTAAACATAAAGGAAATAGTGGGTTTGTCCTCGAAGCTATAAGGACTCACCAAATCTTCAACTCCTTGCTCCTTAGAACCTTATCTTCCAAGAATAGAACTCAAGTCTCCACACCCTACACTTTGTGAAAAATGTAGAAGAAGTATGGGTTAGCACAAAGACGTACGAAGTATGATTGCCATGTATAGAATCCTTGAAAATATGCTAAAAGGGACATTTTAGTTGAATGCATGTACTTTACTAGTTTAAACCATCGTTTGGAAAGTAGTGTGAAAACTCAAGTCATAAGCATAAAAGACATCATGAAGAGATGTAGACTATAGCATGGAAGACAACAATCACAACTAGTGAGCATAAGAAATATCATTAGGAACATATACATAGTCAATACAATCTAGTGTTAGCATGACATGTGAGCAATACTTCATGAGCTACCTCAAGGCAAGCTTGTGCAATGTATGGATAAGATCATATAATTCTACCCACACTAAGCAAGTCACTTTAGATCCTCACTCATGTTTACCATCTTTTAATCTCATCCTTAGCCTATATCTCATAGACTAGAAAACATTCACTTTTAGTCAACCACATCAAGGAAAGCAACTCATAGCAACAATCCAAGTTAACATACAACATTACAAGTAGCCTTGACATCAAATGCAATTACCATTTAGTCACAAGAACATTAATTACATGAGTCATCTTGATAAAGAGGAACCTACCATAACTACTCTTAAAGCCTACTTGTGCAATGAATGGATGAAGTCTCATACCCCCACCCATACTAGGTAGAACTTCTTGAATGGCCATAGTACCTCCTAGACTTGACCTTGTGGGAATTATCTTTATCCGACATAGACCATGAGAGCTTGCATGGATTCTGGTGTATGCCCCACACCGAAAAAGGGTGTCCTACTTGCCTAAGGTAGAACTAAAATGTATTAGCTTGGAAATGGTTCCAATGGCTAAATATTCTATGGGGGCACATAGTTATGGGATAAAGAGATTGCTTCTAGAAACCCAACCTTAATTAACGGGGGATCTTCCATCTCATGAGATTAACTTTAGAAACCCGGTCTGTTTAATTGACGGGAGAGCATCTATCTCTTTTTCAATATCTACTCGGTGCTAAGCATAATTCCCATGAAGTATTTACTGAATCCTAACTTGTTTTATTAGTATAGCTCATTAGATCATGCGTGAGAATATACTTTCACTGTCCATGTCTTCTTGTTAGATTCAATTAGGTGAGAACTGACTTTCAATCTAGAATCTTCATGTTAGATTCAATTAGGTGAGAACTGACTTTCAACCTAGAATCTTCAATTTGTGAGAAGGACTTTCACATTATATTCATTATGTGTTTATGAGAATGAACTTTCAATCAACACAATAATATTGGAATAATCATATATAAGTGTGAGTGTGTGAGAATAGACTTTCAACAATGCCACCATTACATCAAAGTCATGACCACTTTATGTAACACCCCGACTTTTCCAAAACGTCTAAATTAACTCGTACCTTCGTGGAAAGACAAAGAGGGTGAGTAATAAATTAAAAAGGATGTGATATGTCATATTTTAAGTGTTCAAGGGTTTTATCTCAAGTTTTGAAGTTAAGTAAGTGGCAAAATAAAAGTTGGCGAAAGTTATCATAAGTTCCTTTTTAAAGATTTCTTAGAAAGTTGGGTCAAATGTATTGGATGTTTTCTCCCAATATATAAAGAGTTAGAAGGCCTATTACCCTTTGAATCGAAGGCCTACGAGTCTAGTTTGCAACGCACAAAACCCCGTATCAAATGAACATCCGAGTAAAAAGTTATGAGGGTTTTACTAGGGACTGCCAGGGCAGAATTCGGGTCAGGTAAAGAAATATGGTATGTCGGCTATTTAACGTTTTAGCCATGGAAATAGTTCATTTCAGTTCCAAAAAACAGAGAGAAAGCTTAGGGGAGGGTTTCTATGGAGTCTTAGTATAATGACGGTTAGTTTTGATGATTTATACCATTAAACATTGCCCCCGTTCCTAGAAACGTAATCCCTACACGTGGCAATCATTTTTCCCTTCTATTTGTTGCGTTTGGAGCTGGTTTTTGAAGATATAGATTTGTAATTATTAGTGTTTCTTCAAGGTTTTAAATTGGTTAACTAAGGTAATCATCTTGGGACTCTTTTATGATTGTTTTTATGATTTCTACGGATGTTTCGACAAGTTGGAGCAATATGGCAAATCTGCCGATATAAGATTAATTATAAACTGTTTATAGGTGCGTATCAGCTGGGTATATATAGTGTTTGTGAAGCTTAGGACATAAGGAACACCTTTCGTGAAGGAACTACGGTCTTTCGAGCGTTCATTGGAAAGGTATGTTAAGGTTATTCCCTTCGTTCGACATGTTTCCTTAGATGTGGTTAACGTTGGTGATCTTGTAGATGTAATTGTGAGTGGTTGGCTGATTGGGTGGTTATAACCCCTCATTTTAGGGACTCATGATCTGTTAAGAAAGACCCTAAGTTAAGAACGACTTGGAGATTATTCATATATATATTGGTTATAGCTAAATTGCTCGCCTTCAGCCTACTTAATTGTTTGTTGTCGTCCTTGGGGATATTGTGGTTAGCTGTTGAGCTATGAACTGCCTATGGGGGCTATGATGTTGTCTAATAGGACTATGTTATTGCCAAATAGGGCTATGTGTTGCCACGG
>JAJOOS010007131.1:0-31383 GCA_029582725.1 Solanum chiquidenum
CATGTGGAATGTCCTGTGGCAAGGATTTTGCAAATAAAAGAGAGAATGTATTACACACACCATTGAGGTCTGAGGTGTGTTTCTCAAACTAGGAAGTGATGGTTTAGGTATGAAACTCACACTCCCAATAGTTTAGATATGAAACTCAAAAAAATGAATTAATTTAAATATTTTTTTGACACTATTTTTTTTAAAGAAGGTCATATTTCATGGGAATTTCTATGTATATTCTCATTACTTAATAATTATAAGTTCAATTAATATTATATCGTGTTAATCAATACATTGAAGAGTGTTACAGTAAAAAGAATATTTTTGGTGTGAATAGTTACTCACGTGATTTTTTTAATTAAATAGAAGAGTACTAAAAAAAAGTTATCCTATATTACTTAATTATTTACTAAATTAAGGATTTAGTAAGGTGGTAAACTAATATTAAGGTGATCAACAAATATGTTTTCTTGATTTAGTAAGGTGATCAACTAATATAGGACAACTATGTTTAGTGTAACGATCAATTAATATGAATGGAAGAAGTATTAATTTTTTTTATTTTTTTTTTCATTTTACCCCTAAAATAAATATGGCTTCTGAATGTAAACAATTTCCAATAAATGTATATTTATTCTAACTTATTTTTATGTAAGTTGCTACTCTCTGCGTTTCTATTTATATGTCACCATTTTTTATTTCATGTGCATTAAAAAATTAAGTAAATTTATCATTCTATCCTTATTTATTATTTTTAAAAGTCAACTTTTCAATCAATGAATATGAAATTATTAATTTTGATTAATTAATTTGACCAATAAAGATGAATTATTCATTTAGTTTTTCTATTTTAGTCAAATGTATATTTTAAGGCTAATAACTCAGAATGATAAAATAGGAAGAATATTGTAATTTATGCATTGATTTTATAAAATAACAAATATTATGGACCAACTATTTATAGTAAGGATGACATATAAAAAGGAACGGAGTGAGTATAAACAAAGGATAAAATAGTTAAGTTGAACAATCAATGATTTTTTAATCATTATGTAAAATAGAATGTGTTCCTCTAATATAGGATGGAAGAAGTCCCTATGTCCCTAATTATTTGTCTGATTTTTCTTTTTTACTTTCCCTCTTTTACTTGTCCATTTTGACAAATCAAGAAAAAACAATTTTTTTTTACCTATTATACTCTCAATTAATTAATTTTGAAAAAGTTGAAAATCTTAAATTTTTCGGAGAAGGGCCTAAAATGTCCCTCAAGTATTTGAATTGGTACAAAATTACCTTCCATCCTCCTATCGCCCCTAAAATACCCCTGACGTTCACCTTTCGGCTCAAAAATACCCTTATGTCTAACGGATCATACTCATTAGGTGGATGGAGGGTAATATTGTACCAAATCTCATAGTTTAAGGGCATTTTAGGCCCTTTTCCGTTAAAATAATTTGAAATTACTTAATATATAAGCTCACATGATTGACTTGATTTTGATTTCATAGTAAATTTATAATTATAAAAAGGTTAGGCATCTACTCTCTACACTCCTCCCTCCCCGACCCTTCACTTCCTATCTCTTTCATTTTTTGTCTATTTGAATCTTGCCCACCATTTTATTCTATTTTAAATTTATGACAAACAAGAGAGAAAAAAAGGAGGAAAATAATGATGCATTCATATAGAAATAATTAGTTCAATAAACGATGACTTACTTAAGCAAATATGTACAAATATTACATTTTTCTTTTGTGTGTACCCAAAATTAAAAATAAAAGAATACAAATAATAATTTCTCTTATCCCCACCCTCATCCCATCATGACAATAATACTAATTAAAAGAATATAAATAGTTGAGTTCATTTCAAGTTTGAGTCCCGGATATCCTAATTAAGAATAAGAGATTACAAAAAGGAAGAGAAAATGAACAAGACATTTGGATAATTGAGAGAAAATTTTATATTAATGAAAATAATAATTTTTTTAGATGGACAATCAGTCAGGGTAAGTATGAATTTTAGTTGGAACCTCATTTATGAGTTGGGTTACGTTATAATAAATTCGGGTCGATTTAAAATAGGCCAATAGGAAGATATCATGATATTAATTATTTTTTCAATATTATTTTCAAGTGTATCGGGTCAAAATATGAATAATAAGTGGTTTTATAGAAAAAATAGAATTTTTAAAAATATCATTTTTATTATTTATTTGAGAAGGATTTAAATTTGGACCAATCACATTAAGCAATATTATAAATAAATATTTAATAATTTTACTTTAAGGGAGCGCTATTAAAAATAAGGGCAAATATGAGTCAAAAGATTAACATCGAGGGTATTTTTGAACCGAAAGGTGGACGTCAAAGATATTTTAGGGCCGATAGGTGGATGTAGGGTAATTTTGTACCAATTCAAATACTTGAGGGATATTTTAGACCCTTCTCCGTAAATTTTTTATTCATCTACTTCATAATTAATATGGGGAAATGATAAACTATGTCAATCATTATGTTCTTAATAGGTGTGTCAATTTAAAAATAGATAAGTAATTAGGGACATGTTGAGTAGTTATCGAAAAGATTTATAACCCCACAATTATCGATATCTTGTATCTCACCTCAAATTTTAAAAAAATCCTTTCATTCTTAATTTTATACTCAGTCAAAGTAATTTTTCATTAAATCGAGAGAAAATAATGAAAATCAATAAAAAGAGAATCTTTCACAACACATGATCACTTAACATAATCGTCCACCACACATGATTATTACTAAATTATTACGATCATAATAAATTAAATATATATTTAAAAACTACGTAAAAGTATTATAAAATCAAACTAATTAACAACATAAAAAAAAATATGGGCTGATAAAAAATTGATTGACTCTTCAAATTTCATTTGTGTCATATAAATTATGACAGAGGAAGTAAAGACATTTTCAATAATTTATATATTTGCAAATTGCGTTTAAAATAATATAAATCACAATAGTTAATAAACACTCTAATTATATTTGTGTCACATATATTGGGATAGAGGGAGTTACATATATTGATCCATTTATTGGTCCTATGACATATAAAAAAAATTACAATCAATTTTTTTTTTGATTGATTCTACAAGTTTCATTCCCGCATAAATTGAAATAGAGGAACTAATACATTTCCAATAATTAAAAATGTATTTTAAATAATTAATATATTTGCAAAGTACGTTAAAAGAACTATATATCACAATAACTAACAATTTAAAGTAGTTTTAAAATTTTAAAAACTACAACTAAAAAAAAATTCGATTAACTCTCAAATTTCTATCTGTGTCACATAAATTGAAATACGTAGAAGTAACATATATTAAGCTTCGTTGACACGGGATCATTCAACTAGTCAATTTAACGAGGGACTCACTAAGGTATGCGAGGGTCTTCAAATATAGTATTTCTTCCCTTTCAAAATATTTATTATATTTTATTTTTTAAGAGTTAATTTAATTAAAAACTTTAAAATAAACAAATTAAAATTTCTGAAACTAGATTACTTTAAAATTTTGAAATTAGATTAACTTAAAATTTTGAAATTAAAATTTAGATATTTAAAAGTTATATAAAAATATCATAAGTTATGTTAAATTTTTAAATATTTTAATGATGTTAAAATATATTTTAAAATACTCCCTCTATTTCATATTAATTGATTTATTGAAACTTTTTTCATTGTTCAAAATAATTGAATTGTACTAGATGGATTGTAATTCAAACAAAGGACGCGTCAGGTATTTCTTAATTAGCATCTTTATATAAGACGTGCCATAAAAGACGTTTGTAATACAATAGTTTACGTGATTTTCTTCTTTAATCTAAGCTAAACTTCCTTTTCATTAATAATCCTTATTCCTTTCAATGGAGATTAATTACTACTCCATAGCTTCATTGCTTCTATTCTTGTCCTCCCTTTTTATTGTAATTAGACAATGGAGAAATAAAAAACAAAATAAATTGCCTCCAGGTCCATGGAAACTTCCCTTCATTGGAAGTCTGCATCACTTGATCGGAGGAGGACTTCCACATCGCGTTCTTAGAAATTTATCCCAAAGGTATGTACCTATTATGTACTTGCAACTCGGGTAAGTTCCTACTGTGGTCATATCATCACCTAGTATGGCAAAACAAGTTCTAAAAACTCATGATCTCGCCTTTGCTAATAGGCCACAACTTACATCTACAAGCATCATATTTTATGACAATAAAGCTATTGCATTCAGTCCATATGGTGATTACTGGAGACAAATGCGTAAAATTTGCATTTTAGAACTTCTTAGTACGAAGATGGTCAAGTCTTTTGGTGCCATTCGACAAGATGAACTTTCGAGTCTCATTTCATCACTTCGTTCCATGAGTGGTTCTGCAGTCAACATGACTGAAAACATTTTTCTGCTTAGTAACTGTATAACTTGTAGATCAGCCTTTGGAAAAATATGCAAAGATCGAGATGAGTTCATAACAATTTTGAAAGAAGTACTCCTATTAGGAGCAGGATTTTTTTTGGCTGATTTGTTCCCTTCATGGAAGTTACTTCATACATAAGAGGTGAGAAAACTAGAATGGTGAACGCGCATAAAAAAGTTGATGCAATTTTTGAGGAGATCCTGAATGAGCATATCGAAAATAAAGCAACTGGGAAGAAGGGAAATGGTGAGTTTGGAGACGAAGATTTGGTTGATGTTTTCTTAAGGGTAAAAGAGAATGCGGAACTTCAATTTCCAATCACAAATGACAATATTAAGCTGTGATTTTTGTAAGTTTTCTCCCTTTCCTAAAGAGAAGGCAGAACTTCAATTCAATTTCCTAAGTTTGATTTGTTTGTTGATGCAGGACATCTTTCTGGCTGGAACTGAAACTTCATTTACAGTTCTTGTTTGGGTGTTTACAGAATTAATGAAGAACCCACATATCATGGCGAAGGCCCAAAGTGAAGTGAGACGAGTCTTTAAGGGAAAGAAAAGTTATGATGAAAAAGATGTTGAAAACTTGACATAATTAAATTTAGTGATTAAGGAGACGTTAAGGCTTCATGCTCCAGTTCCTCTTCTAGCACCTAGGGAATGCAGGGAAGAAACAGTTATTGATGGATATACCATACCTCTTAACACTAGAGTATTGGTCAATGCATGGGCAATTGGAAGAGATCTCGAAAGTTGGCATGATCCTGATAATTTTATACCAGAGAGATTTGAGAATTCTTCAGTTGATTTTATAGGAAATCACTTTGAGTTTATTCCATTTGGTAGAGGAAGAAGAATTTGTCCGGGAGTAGTATTTGGTTTAGCTAATGTTGAACTTCCTTTGGCTCAGTTACTCTACCACTTTGACTGGAAACTGCCAAATGGAACAAATCCGAATGATTTGGATATGACGGAAACACATGGATTAAGTGCAACAAGACAAAAAGACCTGTATTTAATTGCTATAGATCATAAAAACGATGAAGAATAATTATGATTTTCTGTTTTTGCTTTGGTTTAATTATGTATTTGTATCCATTTGAATATTTGAAGAATAAGATGTATGTATTTCATTTGTTGGTTGCACGATTGCTTCAATCCGTCGGACTAAACTGAGCTTTAGATTTATTTGTTCTATCAAAAAAGCATTATGCGCCACATTGTCCTATTCCATCTTGGGCGAATGTATGTGCATGTATTTGTTTTGGCGGAATTCATTAGAGCCTTAAAGTTAGTATCAACTTTCATTTAGACACTTTAAGTAAGCTTTGTCTATTTTAAACACCTATAGTAAAGTTAGTTCATATGTTTTCAAAGCAGAAGTTGAATGTTTGTGTATATATCTGTTCTCAAGGCAAAAGCTGGATATATGTGTATTTATGTGACGACATCAATTATATGTGACTTGCGGGAGGTCTATTGATAGAATGGGATGAAGAAGGATACAGTGGAATTTGTGGCTAAGTGTCCTAGTTGTCAACAACTGAAAGTTGCGCATCATAAGATGGGAGGTTTGTCCGAAGACATTTGTATTCCTACTTGGAAGTTGAAAGACTTGAATATGGACTTCATTGTTGGTTTACCCGACACCCGGCGGAATCATAACTCGATTGGGGTTATAGTAGATCGAATGACAAAATTGTCTCATTTCATCCATGTCAAGGTTTCTTATTTGGCGGAGTATTATGCTAAGTTGTACTTGCGAGAAATGGTTAGGTTGCATGGAGTGCCCTTGTCCATTATCTCCAAATATATGTGATTAACTCGATCTAATATATGTATTTTCAAACTATATGCATACAATATTGATTCTCAACTTTATAGAAGGCGAATTATATCTAAACTGTAGTATGTAAAATGTATGCGAAGTGTATATTTATGTACGTACGAGAAATCCAACACCTAAATTATAAGTTGTATGTATGTCCTACGCTTATGTCAAGTATTTATTTTTACATTACACATAATTTTGATAGAATTTCCATACATAGGACATTAGAAAGTAGAAATTGAAGAGGCCATGAAATGAATTTGGGACAAGATATTGATTTAGGATTATTTTGTTGTCAAACTTTTATTTTCTCTCCGTACACTTATTACCGTTGCTTCTCAAATGGTCACTTTTAGACTTGTTTGAGACTCACTGTCATGCTCCAAGCCTACACCCTGAACGTGACCGGCACTCGAGAACTATTTTTGGCACCAAGTGAACCCTTGACCTGGCTTAACTCTTAGCGGAAGACTTACTCAGAAATAGAAGAACTTTAAAAAGATAAACTTTACTCAACTGTCTCAAATATGAACTAAGAACATTTTAGAAACAAAACATTCAACTAGCCAAAAGGCAACTCAAGTCTATAACATCAACATTTGAAAATGGAAAGACTCATGAACTAACGTCTATCTACCTATGAAGTCTCTAATACTATGAAGGATGTCGGGACAAGACCCCCGATCATCCTAACAACTGAAATAAATACGCGATCCTCCGGAAGCAAGGAGGCTCACCAACAACTCTAGGACTCAACTGGATCAACGAAGCGCTTGATGTTGATCTTGGTTATCTGTATTTGCATCATAAAAGATGCAGACCAAATGGCGTCAGTACGTGAAATGTACGAGCATGTGAGGGGAAATCTAAACACCAGACATAAGCTTGAACTGGAACTGAAAGAAACACTTACCTCATCTCAACTCAACTCGTTTCAATATAAAACAGTACGTATTAAAGAATGTAGTATAAAGAAAGCTTTTAAAACAATAACTAGCAACTCAATGTATTAGAAAATACAATGTAACTCTGTTTGTATGCAAGAATACAACATAACTTTGTTTGTATATGAAAATACAAAATAAACTCTGTGTATATAAGAATACAAAATATCTATGTGGGAGTTTCTCTAACCGATAACCATCACTATGAACTATGTGATGATACAACGTCTAACCCACGCTACCAGAGCCGCCCTATACTTTGTCGGGGTATAAAACCTAATACTAAGTGGATCCACTAGTCTATGTTTAAAAGCATTAAGGAATCATCTAAAAAGTATGATCCTTCCAACCCACATTGGCTACATGGTTTATGAGGACTTTGAGTTATCTAAACTCGTCCCCATATCAGTGTTCAATACTACTCCCAAAATGTAACTAGCTCATATGTTTAAAAACATAACTCTTTTTGTGGTTTGATATTATTACTCAAAAATCTATCTCTTAAAAGAGATGGTACTGAAAACTGCTCAAAAGTTCTTTTGGAAATCAGTGTTTCCTCTCATCTTAAATGTGAAAACATTTACTCTTGGGAATACTTAGTTCTAATATATCATTTTAAAGAAAATGAACTTAACTCTACTCTTGCTCTAACTCAAATGCTCAAGTCTTAAAACAAGTTTAAAACATGACAAGATAAACACTAATAATATTAAATTTAATATAAATTTAACTCACACACAATTTAAATTCAAGATTTATAAAATAACTTAACAAGTAAAATTATTAATCAAAAGTGTCATATATACTGGCCATTTATATACAATAATAATAATAATGAATTATATTTCTTAACTTTATGATTTAGGGATAATATATTTTTTGTTAAAAGAACGTGGCTCACATTTATTTCAATTGTTACATATATAACTTTGATAGAGACAAAATCATTTTTAGCTGATGGAAGTGAAAATATTGATTCAAAATTATTTTTTGATAAAATAAAATTATACAAGATATATTTGACCTTTCTCAAAATATTTTGAGGCATGTTTGAAGAGCCAAGATCACTTTTGGTTGACGGAAGTAGAAAACTTATTATATTTTTTTATAAAATAAAAATTATGCAAGGTATATTTGTCCCTTCTCACAATATTTTGAGGTGTATTTGATCCTCTTCATACATGAACTTGTCTTTTTTTTTTTATCATCTTTATTCAATGACTAATTTTGATTTACTATGTTGCTGATCAAATTTATTTTTTCACTTATCTTCTTGCAAAGTCTATTATTGATGCATCAATTTTTTTTACAACTACAAAAATAAAATTCAATATGACCGCAAAAAAAATTAATTTTAGTTTGTTTTTTTTTAAAAAAAAATATTTTTATTTTGTTCACTGTTTCTTTTTTATTTCTCATGTTTTCCAAACTAAAGAATGAAAGCGAAAAATTAAATAAGAACAACAAACTCAAATAATGATTAACAAATAGGTTCATTAGGGAGATAATTAAGACCCAAATTAGCCGTTAAATTAAAAAAAGTCAAAAATAAAATCACGTGAAAAATATATCAAATTTACCTCTATATGAAAATTATTTGATTAAATAACTAAAATAATAAATTAAAAATCAGAATTTTAACTTTCACTAGTCAAAAGAGGATATACGAGTTATTTAATTTGCACATGTAATAGTAAAAGTATATCTGAGTTTTTTTTTTTTTTTTACGAAATATATATTATCTCTAAATCTCTACATCACATAATTAAGGAGTATATCAAATCTTTTTCTCCTAATAATAATCCAACATAATCTGCACAATATTAATTATTATTTTTATAAAGATCAAACAAGCAATGTGGAATAGTAATGAGGTGTAAAAAATATTATGAACCTTATTTGAGTATTCTATATCAATATTAGTATTATATTAAAAAGAGAATAGCCAACCTTGATATAAAGACAATTGTATTATAAGAAATGACTTTCTTGATTCAAGACATCACTACAAAAGGTGCATTATTATTAATATTTTTAAAAAATATCTAAGTCCCAAAATTACATTATTATTTTTCTAAAAAAAATTTACACACGATATATGAACAGTTAATTAATCATTGAAGAAATGTATTAATCATTAATCATCCAATTGTAAATTTCATAATTCATATTTAATTTACTAAGTGTATTTTATATTGCTGAGAATCTCCGAAAGTAACGTGTTAATGTTAATTATCATTTTGTACCGACCCTATACTATGCAAATTTGATAACTTGTAGATCATTACTCATATTTGTTATTAATATGACGTCTAAGTATATAATTTTATTAATTATTATGTTTAAATAAATTTAAGCTATTTATTTGAATATTTTAAAATATAATCTAAAATTATATTAATAACGACAATCAAAACTCGAAACACTTTAGAGATTGTAGATATCAAAATATTATAAAAATCATATAGTTCATAAGTGTCGACCCTATTTAACAACAATCCAAGAGAGTCACAGATTAATGTTAAAATTTTGCATATTTATCAATTATTGTATTTTAAAAAAAATTATAACGACATGTTCCCGTTGTTATGGAAAAGCCAATGGGGAAAGAATTGGGGCCAAAAAGGTTTTGAGTAGTGACATAGAAAATTGTAGCCTAGTCAAGATTTGGACGAAATCTGAGTTAGTGAGGTTTAGAGAAATTGGTAGTGAATGGGGGATCTATTTATGAATTTGATCATATGAGTGGATAGCTAAGACGTTAAGGAGCCCGTACGACTTTACGGAATCGAATTCAGACTAGTAGAACTCCTGAAACTGATCTTGCGTGAAAAAGGGTAGTTTTTGAACGTCAAGAGTTGAAGGTGTGTTGTGAAATGGGGGCTTGGAACTCAAATTCCGAGGTTCTATCTTCGTGTAAGCCGTCAGGGCGGGATTAATCTCGCGTTACATGGGGAAACCAAGAGAGTAGATTGGCTGATTTTTCCAATCAAGTATAGTTGATAATCCCATTTTAATCCCGCCAAGGCGGGGCCGCTGTGGCGGGTTGGGGTCCTCCGTAGCGGGCAAGTTGCGACATAAGTAGGGGAAAAACCTCAATTTCGTTATTTTTCTGCAAACTTCGTTCTTAAGTCTTAGGAGACAACCCATGAAGAGTTCTTGACAGTTTTCCATGACTTTTGGTTCTTGACAATATATGATACTGATTTAGTATTAGTTAAGTGAAATTAGTTGGATAGTGTAATTATTTAGTGGGGTATAAATATAAAGAGGCATATATTTATAATTATTTTATTTTTATGGAGTATTTTCTTAGTTTCCCCTTAAATGAATTCCTTTTACTTTATATGGGCCTTAAATTGTCATCCCTCGGTATAATGCACAATTATGTCAAATATAATCATGTGTTGTGATTAAAAAACATTTTGACGGGATGTGAAATTTAAGAACGAAAGAATTTTTTTTTAAAAGTTATGATCAAAGTACGATAATTGATAATTTTTTGTCTATAGATTATTTCATTATTTTATCATATTTTTTTAAATTTATCATGTTCTTATTTCATTTCTTTTAAAAATCATTTAAACGAATAAATAGGTAGGAAATATTTTTTTTCCTTTTTAATCACATTTTAACAATTAAAATAGAATAACTCCATTTACATTTCTAACGGATAATATATGTCATATATATAAGATTATAGTAACTCTGTCATTGATTTTCTTTTAGATGACGATAAAAAAATTCTAATAAAATAGAAAATAATTTATTTCTTAATCTTTTTGGAATTGAAGTAAAAAACATTTTCTAATTAAAAAAATCATCATTAGAAAAGAATGTGTTTAAAAAAGCAAAAAAACAATATATTTATTTGGAAAAAAAGCATTTTTGACCCATTAAGTTACAATAAAGATATTTTTGGACCAAAATATTAATAACAAGAGAATTTTTGGACCAAACTATCAACTGCGAAATGTTTTATTCATTTCATATAGCTTAAAAACATTTTTTTTTACCCTTTTCCGAAGATAAAATAACAACCTTAAATTTAATCATTTTAACATAAAAATGTATCATTATTTGTGAAAAATTAAAAAATAAAGTGCATCACATAATTTCGGAAGAGAAATATTATTTTTAATAATAATAATCATTTGAGTAATTACCATGCATACCAAAAGATTCTTTTTACGGTAACACTTTGCAATGTGTTGATTAACACTACTTAATATTCCTTTCGTTTAGTTTTACTTGATGTTTTGCTGTCAAATTATATGAACTTTGATTAATATTTTATAATTTATTTTTTAATTATATTAATATGAGAATACTTATAACTTATAATATTTTTCGTATAATTTTCAAATATTTAGATTGTAGATTTAAAACATTAATTTAATTTAATTCAAAATAACTTTGAATAATTTAATCAAATTAACTATCATAAATCAAAACATGACAAGTACCTATACACAATGAAAGATTCTCTTAATTTATGGTAACACTCTTCAATGAATATTTAATTTATTATGATCGTAATAATTTAGTAATAATCATGTGTGGTGGACGATTATGTTAAGTGATTATGTGTTGTGAAAGATTCTCTTTTTATTGATTCTCATTATTTTCTCTCGATTTAATGAAAAATTACTTTAACTGGGTATAAAATTAAGAATGAAAGGATTTTTTTTTATAATTTGAGGTGAGATACAAGATATCGATAATTGTGGGGTTAATGATTGACATAGTTTACCATTTCCCCCTATTAAGTATGAAGTGGATGAATAAAAAGTTTAAGATTTTCAATTTTTTCAAAATTAATTAATTGAGAGTATAATAGGTAATTTTTTTTGTCTTTTCTTGATTGTCAAAATAGACAAGTAAAAAAGGACAAATAAAAAAGAAAAATCATACAAGTAATTAGGGACAGAGGGAGTACTTCCTCCATCCTATCTTAGAGGAACACTTTCTATTTTACATAATGATTAAGAAATCATTGATAGATTGTTCAACTTTACTATTTTATCCTTTGTTTATACTCACTCCGTTCCTTTTTATATGACATTCTTACTATAAATAGTTGATCCATAATACTTGTCATTTCATAAAATCAATGCATAAATTACAATATTCTTTATATTTTATCCTTCTGAGTTATTAGCCTTTAAAATATACATTTGACTAACATAGAAAAACTAAATGAATAATTCATGTTCATTGGTCAAATTAATTAATCAAAATTAATAATTTCATATTCATTGATTGAAAAGTTGATTACAAAAAAAATTAAATAAGGATAGAATGGTAAACTTACTTAATTTCTTAATGCACGTGAAATAAAAAATGGTGACATATAAATAAGAGCGGAGGGAGTATCAACTTACATAAAAATAAGTTAGAATAAATATACATTTATTAGGAATTGTTCACATTCAAAAGTCATATTTATTGTAGGGGTAAAATGGAAAAAAATAATTAATACTTCTTCGATTCATATTAGTTGATCGTTATACTAAATATAGTTGTCATATATTAGTTGATCACCTTACTAAATCAAGAAAACATATTAGTTGATCACCTTAATATTAGTTGACCACCTTATTAAATCCTTAATTTAGTAAATAATTAAGTAATATAGGATAACCCCTTTTTTAGTAAAATGCCCATTTAATATGGTATAACTTACATAAATCTCATAGTGTAAAAACTAAGTTACATCCTATCCCTACTTTATTCTACTTTACAAAAATCCCTTAAAAATTGTAGCATTCGGATACATTATATTCAGTCGGATACATAAATTCTGATACATTAAATAACTTAACTGTTGCGCTTAAAAGGGAATCTAAATGTAAAATTAATTATCAATCCCACGAATCACGCAAAATAGATTGATATCAATCTATTCCAATCCGTAACAGATTCAGAGAATTCAAAATTCAAATTTTCTTCTCTTTCATCTATCCGAAATCATAACAGATCCAAAATATATGATGTATATATCGATTTTTGTTGAGATATTCAGGAATTCGGGTGAGCGATCTGAGTTATGAACGATATAATAGTGATGAAATAGTTGTTGGGCAAACAATTTCTTTTGTGAATCTCAAATCAGCCATTACAACATAATTGAATCTCAAATTCGTCATTGATCAACAAAAAAAATGGCTGGAGATATACATTGATGCTACATCCGGCGATCTATCAATCCCCATTAATCGATGTTCAAAAGAACCGGAGAAGATCTATCAACAATGGTTCGATTTTGCATATTCTAGTAACTTTTTTTTTAGTGTTTTTGTTCAAATAAGAGCAAAAAGAAATTATTTTTGAATGATGGGATTGTTAATTTAGTACATATGGAGATGGACGTCTTACTAGTGGAGATGCCACCAAGTTCTTTGTCATGTCCAATTTTCCTCGACCAGAATTCAAGCAGGTTCTTTTCTATCTTTTCATGTTTGTCAATGCTTGAACAATTAGAAAATATTGATCAGTCTTGCTTTGAAAACACTAAAAAATGGTATTTGATTTGATGTATCATTGACTTGTTTAATGTTTGCACACTACAAAAAAAATAGTGTTTACCGACGGACACAATCCGTCACTATCCAATGAAAATCCATCACTAATCATGATTAGTGACGGATTAGCAACGGATGATTGACTGTTGCTATTACGCTCGTTAGTAAGCTCTTAGTGACGAAAAAATGAGTTCCGTCACAAGTGTAGCGACGTCATAGTGACGAAACATTTCTGTCGCCGTATGTTAGCGACGGACTTAGTCGTCATTATATTTATATAATTTTGTTGCTAATTTCATAATTCTAATTAAGACGAAAAAATGAGTTCCGTCACAAGTTTAGTTGCCACTTGTTAGCGACAGACTGATTTTTCATTATATTTATAAAGTTTTGTTGCTAATTTCATAATTCGTTTTGTCATTTTGGATAAATTTGCAACGAAATTTCCGTCGCAATATATTCTGTTACAACATATTAGGCCTTTAATAATCCGTCGCTAATCCATCGCCAACATTCTTTTCATAGCAACGATCAAATAGTCGCTAAATTTGTTGCTAAAAATTATTCTTCTAAAATTATTTGATTTGGTTATTTTAAATATGCACTGCTGAAATAAATTAAATTAAAATTACTAAATACTCTAAAAATAACAAACATTCATATAATATAATACTCATAGATGATTCATAATATATAAATAGAAAACTCCAAAACCACATATTTTTGGTTAAAAATATCCAAAGAAAACTATCAAGTACTCTTAAATAAATCTACGTTCATCAAAATGTTACTACGCAATTTGTAGTTTCCAAAAGTATGACGTTACCAAAAACTAAAGTTGTGGGAGACTAAGGGATACGATCGTCACTTGAAA
Source organism: Solanum chiquidenum (assembly GCA_029582725.1). NCBI lineage: Eukaryota > Viridiplantae > Streptophyta > Magnoliopsida > Solanales > Solanaceae > Solanum > Solanum chiquidenum. The sequence goes on from JAJOOS010007131.1 coordinate 14,615, forward strand.
TTGAGGGATCAACCTCGTCCACATTAGTAACAGGAGGCACTATGGGTGTCACAATCGATGGATTCCCGGATGGAGTAATCGATGCTTGCACCTGCCCAACAATAATAGGAACAAGATGACTAGTTAGTGTAGGCATCATTTGCTTTACAAACTCGTCCATATTTGTTATCGATGTTGATTGAGAAAATGGAGGTGGTAATGATGATGAGCCACAAAGATTCTGCCCATAGTAACTTTTTGCTTCAAATCCAAGACCGTATATTCTTCTTTTCTTTTCTCCCCCCGCATCTTGGTAATATGCTTCACGTTGATCAATATCAGTTTGAGACACTGTGTTTTTCTGTAATATTTCTTCATATTTTTCCTATAATAAGTAGAGAAAATGAGAAAGCATTAAAGAAAGGGAACAAAAATTTTTTTGAAGGAAAATGCAGAAAGATACATAAGCTTTTAAGCTTAAAGGACATGTGTTTTGTTTTCCCAGGAAAGAACTGTGTTGTTGCAGAAAGATAACCGACAATGCATTTTCCTTGCATAATATGAAACATAAAACAAAAGGCATCACTCCAACGTTGGTACGAATATTTTTGCAACTAGCCCCACTTCTTTGTCCTCATTGATATGTATTCCATCATTAAAGCAATATAATTAATTAAACTAAAATAAATTACAGTCTACTATCACTGGTCTTTGTACTGTAATTTCCCTGATTAGTCAGTTAATAATTTCCCTGATTAGTCAGTTATCTAGTTTCCATATGCATATAATACTCTAGTGCATTGTATTAGTAGATAATTGTTGCAAGGAAAATGCAATGAAAGAAGGATAGTGCAACTTATATTAGCTAGTCTATGAAGTGTTGTTTATAAGTTGTAGTAATTAACTTAGACCTACAATTTTGAACTCGTTTAAATTGCAGAATAAAGATTATACTTGAACTCACACAGAACTTCAAAACAAACTAATTTCTATTACCCAAACATCATCAGAAACACTCGAAAATTACCCAACCAACATCAGAATTACATGAAAACAACTGCACTAGATTCACACTAAAATGACATTAGAATCGCACCAAAACAACACTAAAATTGCACCAGAAAAGCCTCAAACAGCACATGAATTACACTGAAACACCAACAACGGATTCTCACTAAAACAGGACTAGAGTTGCACCAAAAACAACTGCACTAGAGTCACAGTAAAACAACACTAGAATCACACCAAAACAACACTAAAATTGCACCAGAAAAGCCTCAAAACAGCAATCGAATTACACCAAAACAGTAGCAGTAGATTCTCTCCAAAACATTACTATAATTGCACCAAAAACAACTGCACTAGAGTCGCACAAAACGACACTAGAATCGCATCAAAACAACACTAAAATTGCATCGAAAAGACTCAAAACATCACTAGAATTATACCAAACAGTAGCAACAGATACACTTTAAAATAGGATTAAAATTGCACCAGAAACTACAGTAGGAAAGAACCGAAACAGCTCCAAGTTTTACACTTACATGGACAATTCGAGAATGCTCACCAACAAATGATTTTCCATCATGACCATGTGTATGAACATGCAAATGTAATTCAATTGGTGTTGGATCTCGACCTTTTTCAATAGCCTATACAAAATAAATCACGTTATATATATCATACAATAAAAGATGTTATTTATAGAGTTTGTAAAATATATATACTCACAAGTTTCCTGCGATGTTCTCCAATTGAAATAGAGCCGCCTGTGTGAGTCCCAACAGTAGTTTCATGGTCGCCACGATGATTTTTCGAATTAATTTCTGACTTTTTTATACACTTTTCACTTCCCCAAAGTTGCATCCATCTTTCCCACACATTTTATGGTACATAACCTAGCCCAACTCCTTCCTTTTTTATTTTAGAAATGAAATTCCTGTATTTCAGTGCTGCCTTAACCATCCAGTGTCTTTTCACTTCGTTTTCACTAATGGAAACATCCCAGTAAAAAAATTTCTGAAATAAGTTTTGAAAGTAATACATTAATGTCCTATCTATATATGTGAATACACTTGCTAAACTCACTTACGATGAAAAGTTATACCTTGAATTCTCCAAAATAACCATTTCTTACATCAGTTGAGACACCTTTCCAATTGATTCCATTGGGATCAACATCACTTTTGAAAGACTTCGATATGAAACTAGAGAATATTTGAGAAGGTTCCAGCCTGTATAAACAAAATATACAGGTAGTAAAATAGAAAAATAAACATTTTTTAGTAATTCAACTGACAAGAGGTCATGTTCTCTAGATTAAATATTATGCTTAAAGGACCAGAAGTTGGTAATGTGATAGTGAAATCCTATCGAGATATCTTCAATTTGTTCAATGTAGTAAGTAGAAACAAGTTTAGGAATTAAATCAAAAGAATGGACTAACCCTGCAGAAGTTAGAAAGAGAAGGGTCCTTGTATGGCTATTGTTGGATTCACATTCAGCAACTGTATTGGTAAGACCTGTTGAGTTGCTCTGAGTAGAAAAACCTTGACCTATTAGGTTACTCTGATTTGATGTAGCTGGAGGTGTCTCAAAAATGGTTAGGCTAATACTTTGAGTTGACGTTTCAATATTGGTTGGGGTACCACCTTGCTAAGGAGAAACTATAGTGGGCTTGGGAATAGTTGGCATGCTTACACGAATAGCAGGATTACACCTACCTGAGGATTTTCCACGACCTCTGCCTCGAGCCATACCTATAAACAAATATAACATTGTTGTTAGATCATGACAGATACAAAATAAAATTAAACATAATCCATATTAATGAGATTACGTGGAACAATGCTGAAATATTAAAACTGTCTCTGTAAGAGCTTGTTGATCAAGTGAAAAAATTGGTACCTAGAAATACAAGAGTAACAAGAGTAACATAGTTATCTATAACAAGAGTAACAAGAGTAAAGGGATCATGAACTTTTATCAGAAGCTTTACACAAATAATGACCATTAGAAATCTGTAACATCTTTTGAAAATTTGGACACAATCAGAGATGATGACATTAGGGAAAGGGAGAAGCCTTTTAAGAGGCTTGGATTTTCAATACCATCATATCATGTGCTTCTGAATAGGATCCAGAACCTGACTGTTACACAATCACAGTCAAGTAATGTCATTCATTTAAAAGAAAGAATCTATTGAGCTCACGAATTTACATAACAATAAGTCTCCCAAAGAGCTTACTTGTTTGAGCACTTGTTTATAAGGCATCAATATTAACTATTAGTAATTATAAGAATGCATAGTTAATTGGTATGTATGACAGTTATTAAAGCTACAATTAGTAGATTTAATTAGGAATTGAAATTAGAAATAGAACACACATAGTTCAAAGCCAAGAGCTATTTCTTTTTAAAATCCTAAATTGAAAAGCAGAAACTACAACAGATTATCCTCGATTGAAAATTAGAAAAAAAACAAAATATAGTGAAAATACAATAGCAGATGATCAAGCACTAGTCACTGTCTTCTTCAAACTCTTCCTCTTTCTCATCCTCATTCTCCTCAGTTTCATACTCTTATTCTGTGGATTCTATGTGGATTTCATGATTCTCTTGCAATAATCCATCATCAATGGGTTCATCCATTTCAATTACATCTCCATTTGGATTATTTAAGAGTATGTTTTCATCAATGGAAACAGTCATATCTAACTCGTGAACTTTAACTTCTTCAACTTGAAATGGAACATTTACTTCTGAAACTGTTGCCACTTCCTCATTAGGCAATTCAATAACATTTCGAGGTTTGACCTTCAGTACAGCTGCCCAATCATCCTTGTCCTTTTGCTTGCTAGGATAAGGTACATAACACATTTGTGCTGCTTGCATTGCAAGAATAAAAGGTTCATATTTTTTATATCAACGACGATGGTTTATATCAACCAATTTGTACTGATTGTGCCTTTTAACACCAACATCCATAGTTGGGTCAAACCATTCACATTTGAATAATACAATTTTCTTTAAAGGTGCTTTACGGTATTCCACTTGTATTATCTCTTTTATCCATCCATAATAATCACCAAAATTTGGATCTGAGATACAAACTTCACTATTCATTATTGATCTTGTGCTACCTTGACATTATGTGTGAAATTTGTATCCATTAACAAAAAATGCAGAATAACATGTAGCGTCTATTAATGGTCCACGAGCAAGACTACACAATAATTCATTCTCAATGGGATTACATTGGACCTATTTTTTTTTAAATGTAAGACTTAGTAAAATTTAAAACTAAATTTAAGCATGTCATTGTATAAAAGATAATTTCACAATACTCACAAATTCCTTGAACCATATAGAGAAATTTGCTTCAAGACTATCGTCTATTTGAACCTGAGATATATTCGAAAATTCTTCTTGCAAACGTTGCATGAACATACTTCATTACAACAAAATAAGTTAAATTGAAAAGTTGTGATATAAGGATATGTTTATATTATTAGTAAGATATAATTTTGGGCAGCCTTGATTTCTTCAAGGGATAAATCCCTTTTTTTTTGCTTCTCCCCATAGTCGACCTGGATGGGAGAATATTGATAAATTTCTTTCAATATATTCCTTATCCCCACCATCATCATTACGGTCAACGTTCTGATTACGTGTCATGATATGAGGTTTAAAATAATGAGAAAATAGTTGTGTTGACTCTGTCATCAAGTACGCTTCACAAATGGAACCCTCAACACTAGCTTTATTTCCAATCATCCTTTTAAGAGTTCCTAGATACCTAAATATATAACATGTATGGACCATTACATTAGAAGATAAAAATATATAGCATACTAGTCACAAATTTTATATAAAGTTTTACATTTACCTTTCAAAAGGGTACATCCATCGATATTGTACAAGTCCAACTATCCTTGCTTCACATAGAAGGTGTACAGGAAGATGTTGAGTCAAAGAATCCGGGAGAAAATATACGTTCTAACTTGCACAAGATTTGTGGGATGTCTTTCTCTAATCTCTCCATGTCATCAACTCGTAGAGTTATAGAAGTAAGATCTTTGAAAAATAATCTCAATTCTGTAAGTGTTTGCCACACATTACTAGGAAGTAGTTCGCGAAAGGCAATAGGCAACAGTCGTTGCATGAACACGTGACAATCATGACTTTTCATGCCAAATATCCTTTTCGCATTTGTGTCTGGACATCTACCCAAATTGGAAACATACTCATCTAGAAACTTTAAGCATTTCACCCAATTGAACAAGATAGCTCTTGCTTCCTTGTCTATCGTATATACAGCTTTGGGATATTTTCCATTACTATCCTTTGCCAATTGAGGTCGATCACAATACTCTACCATATCTTGACGTGATTGTGGACTGTCTTTGGTTTTGTCTTCAAAATTAAGAACTGTGTTAAACACATTATCAAAGACATTTTTTTCAATATGCATGACATCAAGATTATGTCGAATCATGTTAGATCTCCAATAAGGCAAATCCCAAAAGATGCTTCCCCTTTTCCATCCACAAGACTTACATATTCTTCGATTGACTTGTTCTGCATCTAACTCTGTTACTTTTCTTATGTCCAAATCACAAATTTGATTCAATATTTCCTCTCCTGTTCTATAGGGTGGTGGTGATCTTTGGACAGTCTTGCCTTTAAGAAAGTTCTTACGATCTCTCCTAAATGGGTGATGTTGGTCAAAAACATCCGATGACAGTCAAACCATGATGTTTTCTTACCATGGTTCAATCTAAAGGATTGTGTTTCCTCCATACAATAGGGACATGCTAACTTACCTGCAGTACTCCATCCTGATAACATAGAATATGCGGGAAAGTCACTGATTGTCCACATCAAAGCTGCCCTTAGTTGAAATTTTTAATGATGTCAAATGCTTCCACGCCTGTCTCCTACAAAAAAGTCAATTCCTTTATTAGAGGCTGCAAATAAACATCAATTTTATGTTTGGGATTGTTTGGCCTCGGAACAATGACTGTTAAGAACATATAAGCCTCTTTCATACACATTCCTGGAGGTAAATTATAAGGTGTGACAATCACTGGCCATGAAGAGTATTTGCTCCCAGACTAACTAAATGGTTGGAAACCATCAGTACATAACCCCAACCTTACATTTCTTGGTTCATCAGCAAAAAAAGGATGAGTGTCGTTGAAGTGCTTCCAAGCCTCAGAGTCTGATGGATGACACATTACACCATCCTCTTTTGTATGCTGATGATGCCATCTCATGTCGGCAGCTGTAGCATGGGATGCATACAATCTTTGCAATCTAGGAATCAAAGGAAAATAATACATTTTCTTGTAAGGGATCAATTTCCTCTTACGAGAGCCAATATGATGCTTGTATATATCATGGCCACAAAATGTACAAGATGTAAGGTGTTCATCATCACCCCAATACAATATACATCCTAATTCACAACAATCAATCTTTTCAACTGGCAAACCCAAGCTACGCACTAGCTTCTTGGTCTGATAGTAGCTATCAAGCATTATGTTATCTTCAGGTAAAGCCTGTTTCAACAATTGCATCATTTGGTTATAACCTCTCTGTGACATATTGTTCTCCATTTTAATATTTAACATTCGAGATACAATAGCAAGTTGAGAGAGGGAAGAACCGGGATATAATTTTGCATCAGCTGTTGTAGCAAATCATATAATTTTTGGGACTCGGGATTAGGATCTTCCTCTATTGAAGGTCTACAAGGATGAGACGACTCAGGTTCAATATTGCTAAAAGATTGCCAACTTGAACCTTGGGAAAAGTTAGGACAAGCTGCATCAAAAATCATTTGACGGTATGGATTACCATATCCTAATTCAGGTGTAGCACCACCATTCAAATCCTGATCAGAAGAAATCTCACCAATCACATCTTTTTCTCCTTGATGCTTACAGATAAAATAGTTATCAACAAATCCAAACTTATAAAGGTGATGCTTAATCGTTTCAACATCCATGAACTTAAAGTTGTGACATTTTTTACATGGACATCTAACTTCATTACTGCTCATGCGATTCTGTTGCGAACATGCAAATTGGATAAATTTATCCACTCTAATTACGAAACAAGAATTTATAGCCCCTCGGCAATCCAACCTATCATACATCCAACCACACTCTAGATTATTCATGTTCCTAATAATATTTAAATTTACAAAAAAAATTAGTAACAAGCACAAATCGTGGACCATAAGGTACTCTCATTCATATTCATCAAATTCAAACAAAACATGCATATTGGCAAAACAAGAACAATTTCTAAAGTTCTTCACTATGCAGACTTTAAAAAAACTTACGAACTATTAAAGCAATTATTAATTATAATCAACTTACAAAACAGTTGCTAGAACATTCTAATTTTAGTCAACTTATAGAACAATTAAAGCATTCTAATTCAAATCAACTTATTGAAGCATTCTAGTTACAGTGAACTTATTGAAACTATCTAATTACTATATTAATCTCACAAAATTGATGACAAACGAAAGGGATTGAAGCATTACAGTTAATTTACAGTACAAACAACACTTTCCAGTGTGTGAAAAACTAGAGCAAGAAAAGAATTTGGAGCCAATACTACATTTCATCAGCAACAAACAGAAGCACATTACATGAAAAACTTTCTACGGAACAAGCAGTTAGCTAATAAATTTAATCTTAGAGGTTCTTGTTGACTATGTAGTTTCTTTGATTTGATTTGGTTAATAATTTAATCTACTGAACAAGCAGTTGGCAAGAATCTTTATTTCAAAAAGACAATTTTTAAGAAAATCACATGACTTTCCTCTATAAGTACAACAATTCCCCTAGCAAATATAACCAAAGAAAACGTCAAAGTCTAGAATGCATTTTTCTAGCAAATAAAATCAACAAACAAGTTAAAATTTAGAATGTATTCCTCCAGCAAGAACTAATCACAGAAACACCCACAACAACAGAATAAGAATTCTCCAAACTTTTCACTAATCTCTTAAAAAAAAGCTCTAACTTGAATAGTCTCAAGATAATGGCAACAATCTTCATCATAGTTAGATTAAGTAAACAAAATACCTTAGAACTTAAATCTTGAGCTAAATCAGAGATATAAATGAAGAGTGAGGCTTACTTCAAGCGAATATCAACCAGACCTTGATGATGATGTTATAACAGCAGGGGCCTGCAACATTTTAACATTTCATTACCTTGGTTATTAGCAAGAACATGGAACAATAACAATATAAATAAAAACTAAACACTTAATACAATAAGCAATGAATCTGATTTTTGTTTTGTTTTCTGAAAAAACAGGCAGAGGAAGAGAACTTCAGCAAGCATCAGCATGAGATAATTACTCAATCTCTTCAATTAGAGAAATACTTGAAAGTTCAGAAGATTCAAGGCAACTCTCAATAGGTACGTCGTACTAAAACTATTCTCAACAGGTACGTCGTACTAATATAATTTCCTTCTATTTATTAACCTCATGACATTCCCCTATATTATTTAAGATGGAAACAAAGAAAGCAATTACTACAGAGCTTTCAAGGGACTCTTGCCAAAAGTGTATCAGTGAGCCAATTTCTGGGCAATACAGTAGCTCAGACTTTAGACATCAATTATATTCATGAATCCCATCTAATTAGGTGAGCCAATATAAAAAATAATTATTTTGTTTAAAACTGACAAGGTACCATTAAGGCAGTAAGAATTAATTTCTACTCTCATTGACAATTGTGGAACCCAAAGTCAATGACCATTTCAACATTGAAATCCAAATGCTTGCTTGAACCCTAACCCCTATTTCCAGAAAACATAATTTCTAGAAAAAACCCTATTTTTGGAACACTTAAATTTTTAAAACCCCTATTTTGAGAAAATCCCAATCCTACTTCAAGCAATCAAGCTAAATGAAATGGAAAGAGTTAAGAGTTAAAATAGCATATTTTCATACACCCAAAACACTAAAATCTATATTTTCAGAAGACTAGTTGAACCGGAAAACAATGCTTTTGTCACTGAAGCCATTGATACCCAAATCCAGCGAATCTAACATCCAAATGCAGGAATGAGTTGGGGTTCTTATCTTGCAGAAAGAAGAGTTGAAACTACCCATTTTGAAAATACCACAGCCCTATTGAGATGGAGAGCTAAATGAAATTGAAATCGAGATGAGAGATTGAGCTTACAGTGGAGACTTGGAAAGCTAGCAGTGGAGACTTGGAAAGGAGATGGAGAACTTCAATGGAGCTTGCAGCGAGACTTGGAAAGCTTCAATGGAGATGGAGCTTGAGAGAGGCTTCTTTGGAGCGGGAGCTTGAAAATGTGGAAATAAATTTGTGCCCTAGAATATAATATGACATTAAAAAAATTTGCAACGGATTTACTGACGGATTCGAACATCCGTCGCTTTCAAATTAATGTATTTATTTAGAAAAAATTATAATGACGGATATTTCCGTCACTATATAATATAAATTTTATAAAAATATATTAAAAAGTTTAGCAACCTTTTTTCCGTCACTAATTTCGTTGCCCAATATTTATTAAATTTGTCACCCGTACTTGTTTACTAAATCCGTAGGAAGAATTAGGTGCCAAAATTTCGCGCTAATATTTAGCGACAAAATAAATATTCCGTTGCCAATCCGTCGCTATATTATTACTCAAAAAATTATTTGTCAATTTTGCAACAAAATGGTAATTCCGTTGCAAATCCGTCGTTATATAGTGACGGAATAGTGTTCGTCGCTAATATCCATCGCTAAACGCTGTTTTTTTAGTATTGGCAGGTTGTTGCATCGTCTGAATTTATTCTTTTAGTTTTGGGCCATTGCTTTAAAAGATTGTCCTGATTATTAAGCCACTGGACATATTCGACATGACCTTTGTTCAACTCTTGTCTACTATTTTCTAATTTGCTCATCATATCCTCATCCTCAAGATACTGCATTTTAGTTTCCTAGGTCTCAACCTGGTCATTAACATCCCCGATCTCATTTCAGGACCATTGATAGAGTCTTTTCCCAACCCTTTTAAGTTTTTGTTGAAGTCTTCATATAAAATTTCCCTCGACAGGTTGATCCTAATCTTTTTTAACCACATCTTTATAACTATCTTGAGTTGTCCAAAAATTTAAAATTTAAAATATTTTGGACCTCTACCCTAGTTATTTTCGCATATGAAAATCATTGGTCTGTGATCAGAACCAGTACTAGCCAAGTGTCTCATAGAAATATTGTTATACTTTTGCTCCACTCATCATTAATGAAAACTCTATCCAATCTTTTCCATATTCTTTTGCCAGGTCTCCTCGTGCAATGTTGTTGCACCAGGTGTACTTAGAACCAATATACACAATGTCAATCATTCCACAAGAATCCATACACTCATTAAAGTCAAAACTTTTAGAGTTCATGTGAGGTAGTCCTCCCAATTTCTCTTCTGGATGTAGGATAACATTTAAATCTCCGCCAATGGTCCATGGTGCTTGTATGATCTTGTTTAAATTTTCAAGCTCCTCCCAGAAAACCTTCCTGTCACGACCCAGACCGTCGTGATTGGCACCCACACTAACCCTCCGGTGGGAGAACCACTACTACAACCCAAACTAAACAACTTAACAAAAAACTACGCATTTAAAGATACAGAAGCAGGTTTAAATGCTAAAGGAAAGATAGGGAGTTCCCATAAACTCCAACAAAAACTTAACAACCCAATGCAAAAATAACGCCTCGAACCTGAAAGTCAATGTACCAAAACTCTAAAAAGGATCATAAGTCTAAAGGAAATGGGTACAACCCAATTAAACATAAGAAAGCTAACTAGAAAGTCTGAGTCTGAAAAGATATGGACTAAAACATAGAGAACTCATGGCAGCCCGGAAGAACTGACTCACTCTTGAATTCGAAACGATCACTGATCTTCTAAACGAGGTCTGTCAATAGTTGCCTGAAGATGCCCTGTACTTAACAAAGAAAGAGCAAGTGCAATATCAGTACACAACCACAGTGTACTGGTAGGATCACGCGGCTATCCCAAAAGGTGAAATATATATAAGTCATTACAACAATAATAAACATGCATACACCGAACATATACAATATCAATTATCACTTACGAACCCCGTACAGTTTCACAATACTCAAGATATACAGTTATGTCAAGTCAATGGTCCTCTAATGGAACCCACACCCAAACTGTTAGTGTACCGGTACGTGGTACCCATTCCAAGTTAGTGTGTCAGATCGTGACACCCGTTTAAATGTTTATGCCGGTACGTGGCAACCGATCCCAGTTAGTGTGTTAGAACGTGACACCCACTCCATTCAACAAGCCACAATCACAATCACAATGTACATTCTCATAATCATACAATCAAGTCATTATTCATGGCATGCAATTATTCAATTATCCTCATTTACGATTAGCGTGCTTAACAATGCAACATTCGCATACATACATGCATTATAATGAAATAATTACAAATACATATCACACCAACATGAAATCACAACCATCACTCACCTCGAACAAGGCTTGAATCCCCTAAGAAACTTGATTGTTCCCTTTCCGAATTCTTTCCGCTTGTTCTTGGTCTACAAATAATCATAATAATGCGAGGATCAATAAACAAAGCATAATTACTCGGATTATAATCAATAAGATCAACCCTAGGTCAAACCCTTGATCCCCATACCCAGATTAGGGCTTTTTCCACCATCCAAATAGCTCCAAAACCCTCCCACAATAATAATTACCCATGAATTTACATTCTACATATCAAAAAATGAATTATGCGAGTAAAAACCTTACCTTTAGCCTTAAGAATGGTGAAAAAGGTTAAGAACTCGCCTGGGGTCGTCTTCTAGCTCTCAAAGTCAAAAAGTGCAGAATAAAACTTTTTTGGGGTTTATTTCTGACTTAAATCACGACTGTCCCTCTATGGAGGCCCCACCCTGGCGGGAATAATACCGCCCTAGAGGATTGCACGAAAACAGTGAGTTGGAATTTGGGTTCCAAACCTCCATTTCACAACACACCTTCATCCCATGACAGTCAGAAAATACCCGCTCACGCTAAGATCAATTTGGGAGTTCTACTCACCCGGATTCAATTCTGTAAAGTTTCACGATTTCCTTAACGTCTTAGATATCCACTCATGTAATCAAAATCATAATTAGATATCCCATTTGTTACCATATTTCCCCAGACCTCACTGACTCTAATTTCATCTAAACTTGGACTAGGTTGGGAAATTGATGCTCATTATAATCTATTCTGACTGGAATAAAATTGGCTGACTTAGTCAATCTGTTAACCACTACCCAAATAGAATCAAACTTCCCCAAAGTCTTGGGAAGACCAACCACAAAATCCATATATATCCTTTCCCACTTCCATTCCAGAATTGGCATTCTCTGAATCAACCCTGCAGACCTTTGATGTTCATACATCACTTGTTGGCAATTATGAAACTTAGCCACAAACTCCGCTATATCTTTCTTCATGCCAGACAACCAATAAAGTTGCTTCAAATCTCGGTACATCTTGGTCATACCCGGATGAATGGAATATTGCGAACCATGAGATTCTGTCAACAATTTCTGAATCAAGTCATCTACTCGAGGAGCACAAATTCTTCCCTTAAAACTGAGCACACCCTCCGTATCAAGAGTGGTCTCTTATGCCTTTCCAGACACCGTCTTATTTCTGAGCTCTCTCAAATTCTCATTCTTGAACTATCTGGCCTTGATCTCCTCAATGAATGTGGCCCTTACTTCAATGCTAGCTAACACCCCACCTTTCTCTGAGATGCCCAAGTACATGAAATTATATTCCAAGGTCTGAATTTTCTTAGCCAAGTGTCGCTTGGATACACTCAAGAAAGCTAGACTACCCATACTCACCTTCTTTCGACTTAGCGTGTCTGCCACCACATTAGCCTTACCCACATGGTATTGAATGGTGAAATCATAATCCTTAAGTAACTCCATCCACCTTCGTTGTCTCAAATTCAGATCCTTTTGAGTGAAAACATGTTGTAGACTATGATGATCAGTAAATACCTCACACTTAACACGATACAAATAATGTCGCCAGATCTTACGATCAAACACCACCGCTGTCAACTCTAAATCATGTGTTGGATAATTCATTTCATGCACCTTCAACTGCTGCGATGCATAAGCTATGGCATTCTTATCCTGCATCAACACTGCACCCAAGCCAGAATGTGAAGCAGCACAATAAACTATAAAATATTTACCTTCCACCGGTAGTGCTAGAATAGGTGTTGTGATCAAAAGAGTCTTGAGCTTCTAAAAGCTCTCATCGCATTTTTTAGTCCATTCAAATATTATCTCCTTTTTGGTGAAATTTGTCAAATGTGAGGCAATAGAAGAAAAGTTCTTCACAAATCAATGATAGTAGCTAGCGAGTCCCACAAAACTCTTAACTTTAGTCACAGAGCTAGGCCGAACCCAATTCTTAACCGCTTCAATCTTTTGGGGATCTACCATTACTCTGTCACGCCCCGAGCCTACACCCTGGGTGGGACTGGTACTCGAGAACCATTGTTGGCCCCAAGGAAACCCTTGGCCTGACTTAACTTATAGCGGAAGACTTAAGCATTAATACAAGGATTCAAATGCACTTTAAAACAAATGTTTCAAATAAACTTAGAATGTTTAAGGATAAACATTCAAATTAACCAAAGTGGCAACTCAAGTCTTATAGCAAGACATCTGAAATACAAAACTAAAGGACTCACATCTAACTGTCTATGAAGCCTCTAAATACTAAGAGGGATGTTGGGACAAGACCCCTGATCATCTTAACAAATGACTAACAAAGCAATAAAAGGGAATCCTCCGAAAGTAAGGAGGCTTACCAACTGACTTTGAGTGCTCAACTGGATCAACGAGGTGCTGGATGCTGATCCTGATTATCTGTATCTGTATCATTAAAATAAGCAGGTCAAATGGCATCAGTACATTGAATGTACAAGCATGCGATGGGAAAACTAAACATGACATAAGCTTGAAAGGAATCTGAAAAGAACACTTACCTTAGTTTTACTTAACTCATGGATACTCGACTCAAATGCAAAGTAAAACAACAATAAATGTGCAGTTTATACAAAGCATTTAAATAGTAGGTGTCAACTCAATGTGGTAAAGAAATACAACAACAACTCAGTTTACATATAAAGTAATATAATACTGTGGGAGTTTCTCTAAACGACAACCATCACTATGAGCTAAAGTGATGATACAACATCTCGCCCACACTGCCAAAACTTCCCTATACCATGCCGTGATATAGAATGCCTCAACTAAGTGGATCCACTAGTCTATGCTAAAAAGCACTAAGGAATCATCTAAAAAGTATGACCCTTTCTTACCCACGATGGCTACATGGTTTATGGAGACTTGAGTTATTATGAACTCGTCCCCATATCGGTGCTCAATACTACTCCCAAAATATACTCAGCTCATATGTTTTTAAAAACAAAACTCTTTCTGCGATTTCAGATAATTACTCAAAAACTAGCTCAAAGGCTCTCTTGGAAATCGATGTTCCTCTCTTGTTTAAATGTGAAAACATTTCAACTCTTGGGAATACTTAGTTCACGTATAATCTTTTGAAGAAATGAACTTTATTCTTACTATTTACTCAACTCAAAACTCAAGCCTTAAAACAAAGTTAAAACGTTTGTAAAAAACCTTTGGAAACTCTATGAACTCTCTTGACTTGACTCTTAACTTTCCTTGAATTGAATTATGGATTCAAGGTTCATGATCTTGTGTTGATGGATGATTCCATGATGTTTAGACATACCTTAGAGTATAGAAATCAACTAGGAAACATAAGTACATTGCTAGGTAACTCAAACAGAAAGAAGTGGGAAAAGGTAGAAGGCCTCCCTGGCGCTCTGAGTGGCGCGGGGTGCCAACCTTGAAACTTCAGAGTCTGGGTTGGGGCACAAAGGTTGGCGCGGCGCCCCAGATCCCAAACTTTAGAGTTCCCTTTTGGGCGCTCTGACAGGCGCAGCGCCCCAGCCTCCCCCAAGAAAATTCAAGAATTTTCTTGATCGTTTTTCAACTCTAAACCCCCTAAATCCAATTGGTTCTTTTCCCAAACACTTAGATTCGACTATATTACCAATATATGAAGGAATATACTCAAAATCACACCTAATTTCATGAATCAATCTCAAGAAACTTCTCAACAACTCCAACAACAAGAACCCACAAGAACTTAAACAAATTTCATCAAGAACTCATAATCTTTTCTTTCAAGAACACAATTATTTTGAATTAAATCATGATTGGCACGCGGGTGAACTAAACGAATGCTATGTGATCTCACATATCTCGTAGGATTAAATCCTTGGTGAAATATACAACAAATATTGCAAGAACTTGACGAATCTTGAACTTTTCTTCTCCTATCTCCTTTTTTCTCTTTTCTCCAAGCCCTAGCGTGTTTTGTTAAAAGCGTAAACTGATATAATTCTGATTAGACCCCAATAAAACTTCTAAAAACGAAATTAATTAATTGGGTATGGAAAATACCAAAATACCCTTCCAAAATCCGATTTTGACTTTCTTTATCTG
The DNA here is from genome assembly GCA_029582725.1 of Solanum chiquidenum. NCBI lineage: Eukaryota > Viridiplantae > Streptophyta > Magnoliopsida > Solanales > Solanaceae > Solanum > Solanum chiquidenum. The sequence goes on from JAJOOS010007131.1 coordinate 30,246, forward strand.
AACATCCCAACTTCAAATGGATATATCTCACTCGTACGAACTCAGAATTGAGCAAACTTGGCGGCGTAGGAAAGATAATTAAAAGATATTTCTTATGGTATCTGGTAGCACACCTAAATAATCCTGAGCTAGGAGTTATGGTCGTTTGAAGTTGACCAAAAACTCAAACTTAACATAACTTAACTAATTTTCTAGATTTTTCATTCTTTCCAAAAATGACTCTTTCTAATTCTAGCTCTTTTTCTAGTTCTTTCAAATAGCGAGGTGTTACAATATCTCCCCCTTGGGAACATTCATCCTCAAATGAAATTACTCTTAGTAGGCAAAGGGTGTACCATATACATTCAGCTAAAATACCCAACAAGCAAATCTAATGCATTAAACATGTCAATTTAAAAAGTACTAAGAAGAGAATTAGTACCTTGATCTGGAATTTCTCCGGGCTCAAAGAGATGTGGATATCTTTTCTTCATATCCTCCTCAGCTTCCCAAGTAGCTTCCTTAACAAACTGATTTCTCCAAAGAACTTTGGCTGATTCTAATGATGCGCTCAAATTACACCTCTTTTCAGAAGCATAAGCGATCGTTATCAAGTAAGGAACTCAACTTGTAGGTTGGGGTCGATCCCATGAGGAAAATAGTTTAGACTTTACTTTAACCAACAATTATATTCAATTAGTCAAATTACTTCCAGAAACAAGTAAGTAAATGGGGGGTTTTGTGAAACAAATTGTAAGAACTCAATAAGTAATCAGTAATCAAAAGTCAATTTTGGTTGTTATCAAGATGAGAGAATTAACTAGGGTATACGTGTTCCACACAAGCTCATAATGCAGTAATCCTAGTAATAGCAATCATTTCCTAGTGTACTACATGCAAAGTGATAAGTTAGGTATCTCTAAATCCTTGGTCCGGCATCTAGAAAATTTCACCCCACACCTTGGTCCGACTACGTGTGTATAGTTTACTAACCCTTACCTTTACCTCATATTAGACATCATAATTGATGTTTGACTTAGTTATTACTTCGCACCAATCGACACTAGCCTATTAGATAGTATCACACTAAATCTATGTTGATAATTCTTTTCTTGTTGATTACCTCCTTGGTCCGGCAAGTAGCAACAAGGCGAGTTCT
>JAJOOS010007132.1:0-23780 GCA_029582725.1 Solanum chiquidenum
ATATTAGACATCATAATCGATGTTTGGCTTAGTTATTACTTCGCATCAATCGACACTAGCCTATTAGATAGTATCACACTAAATCTATGTTGATAATTATTTTCTTGTTGATTACCTCCTTGGTCCGGCAAGTAGCAACAAGGCGGGTTCTAACACGTGCACTCGTTAAAAAGACTTCTAAATGAAAGAATTATCAATGCATGCAAAACACAATTCAAGAATTGCTTATTTACTATTCATACATTGTTAATCGCTCATGGTTCCCACAACCCTAGTTGTGGAGTTTAGTTACCCATAATCATATGAACACAATTCATGGTTTTAGATGAAAGAATGATGAACTTACGAAAGAAGAATAATAAACCCAGAATTTCAACACCAAAAATCTTCAAAACGAACTTAGGAAATTAATAATTGCTAAAGTTGCAAGGTAATCTCCCAAGTTAAGAACTAGAGTAGAATAATAATGTCTAACCCCTGAAAACGAGATTTACATGCCCTATTTATAGAGAACAAGTCTTAAATAAAAAGGGAAACAAAATAAGGAAAGTTTTGTTCAGGCACGCGTCTTCAATTCATGAGACTGACTCACGGACAGTCAATGGATCTACGGTCCGTGAGTCCCTTCCGTCAGCCCAGCCTTGGAAAATATTTCAGCTTCCAAAATCCAGCTTCTCTGAAGCAAACGACGGATGTACAGTACGCACCGTAGATCGATCTACAGTTCGTCAATCCCCCTCCGTAGCTCCATACATGGAATCTTCAAAAATCAGGTACTGGAACCCTCACAGTATCAATCTACGGATCAATAGTACGGTCCGTAGATCAATCTACGGACCGTTAATGAGCGCCGTGGTTCCACACTTGTCAGATTTCCCTGATTTCCCTTTTATGCTTTGGCTGCTAATCTACGACCATCATCTACGGAGCGTCAATGGACCTACGGTCCGTCGATCACCTCTGTTGATGCCCTTTTCTGCACTTCTTTCAGCTGTCTCTATAATTCTGCGCCTGAACATCTTTCCTGCAAAATATGATAAAAAACTCATAAAAACCAATACAAAAAGGCCCTAGACACACACAACTTGTAAGTGAACTGTATTAGAAATACCGTAAACTCACGGTATATCAAAGTCAATGCTATAAACAAGATCAGAAGTATCATGACAGTGAGAGTACAACACTCTTTAAGGGAGGGAAATACTCTTGCTGATTTTTTTTGCTAACCTAGTTTTTAGTTTTGCAGGTACATATGAATTCAATTCATTTCAAGAAGTTCCAACTGGAGGAAAGAAAATTATCAATCTTGACAAATGCAGTACTCCAGTCATGAGAATTAAACAAATGAACCATTCAAATAGTTCCAGTTAAGAGATAAAAGGTTCATTATCAATTGCACAAATTATATTATTGAGTTACAAGTAAGGATGCACAGAAAATGATTGGATCGATGTCTAGTTAAGTTTGAAGAAATTTCGATTGGTTGACAGTACCTTACATTTGGTGAGAGCTTTGAGGTGTTCATTTGGTACTAAACCAGGACTTAAAAGCATCATTCATAACTTTCAACTAAGCCGAACTTGGTTTAACTCAATCACAAGTCTTTCCCAAGCATAACATAATTGAAATAGTAGTCCAGCTCAATATCTAGATTTTTATGGTGGTATTAATTCCTATTGAGGGATTCATTCCATTGAAGGATAGATAATGAATTGGATAATTATTTCAAATGGTGTCAGTATACCTGATATCAATACTTCAACTGAGGTGGCTCGCTTCAACATTAGATTGCCAGATTCAATCCCTCTGATTTGGGATCTTGTCCCTGACAGCTACTGGACCTTCCGAACCATAGAGGATGAAAATAAACACCAGTCACAGTAGAGAAGTGAAGATGAGAGCATTATCGTTAAATCTTTGATGGGATAAAGTTTGAATTGTTACTCGAAGTGGTAGAGAAATACTTGTAGCAGATCAGATCCGCTCTAATTCTTGAGGTCCAAATCGTCCAAGATATGGTAACACCAGTGCGGCAATTGGAATTCGTGATAAACTATCATCGCACAAAGGCAGAGATTGATTAATCTTTGCTCACAAGAGAGGATTTGAACACTCAGTCGTACCTCTGTTATGTTCTTTGTTATTAGCTTGGAGGGAGATTCACTTTCCACTCTCTCTTTCTAGATAGCTTTTTCGTTGTAAAAAAAAAAACATTCAAGTTCAACTACATATGGAGTTTGGGGTTCCGAAAACCAACCTTTTATGCCAAAAATGAAATTTGTAAAGCTAGGCAGCAAAGTTCCACAATCCCAAGCAACAAAGAAAACACATGAAAATACAAGGGATCTAATATAGGGTGTGAGAGTACGGGAATTAAAAATGGGAGAAGATGAAAGATTTTGAAATTTTAAATCGTTTGGCCATTAAAACCTTTTACTTCGCACTCCCTTCGGGTGTATAAGCCGTGCTCGCCGAACCACTCGGCGATGCACCGAGTGGTATTTTGGCTTGCCGAGTTTTACAGAACTCCCAGTAATTTGGGGGTTCAAACGGCAGACAAAGTTGGGCTCGCCGACCTGTTCGGCAAGTCATCGACTGAGCCTTTAGCTTGCCACATTTTACCAAGTTCCCCATTAAGCTGGGGGGTTCCAACGGTGGTCCAAGTGGGGGCTCACCGACCTCTTTGGCGGTTCGCCGACTCGACTTTTGCTCGATAAATTACCCATTTTCCAACACTTTTCTCTTTTCAACCTATATAATCAACATCTGTTATTCAAAAACAACAATTAAAACACCACAAAAAATTGGGTTGCCTCCAAAGAAATTCCTTAGTTAACGTCGTGGAACAACGTGGATACCAATTCAAGCTTCATTTTTGGCGTTGGCCGTTTGGTCACTAGGCAACCCCCTTTTGTCTTGGATTCAATTGGGTTGAGATTTGACCCATTTCCATTTCCAGCTGCTTAATAGAGACTGAGTGAGAGGTCACTGTTTGATTGAGAGTAGAGACATCTTCTTTCATTTCTTTCAAAACATTGTTCGACCCTTAAACTTTGTTGAGAATGCGTGAGAGCATGTCTTCCGTGCGGACATTTTCCTACTCCTTGGGCTTTTTACATTCATGGAGTGGGATGTACCTGTCCTTGTCACCCTCTCTTTCCTTCCAAGTATCATTCCGATCACGCCAATCCCTGTCACGGTCTCTCCATCCCGGATTTCCACCCGGCCTTCGATAGTTTGAATGATAACCTCCTCCTTGATTATCTAGGAATTTCACTTCCTCATTGTACAACGCTTCAAACTAAGCTTCTTCGGGGTTTGCTCCACCAACACCCACAACATTTACACTCTTCAACCCACTACCCATCACATTTTTCGCCAATAGATCCAGCTGGGTTTTCATCTTGGTCATGTTTTGGTCTCTCTCTTGATCCTTTTCGATCTTCTCTTTAGACTTTCTAAAAGTGAGAGGAGAGACTTGGTCTTCACGAGTGTACCATGCCCTATTGATCTTGGTCATGCCATCAAGGAGTTGAGATGCTACTTTATAGGGATGTTGCATTAAAACTCTGGGAACAAGTTGATCAGCAACTCCTTTGTTCACCGAGTCAAGAATCCTATAGAAGTACTGCTGCAATATATGGTTTGGCAGTCCGTGAGTTGGACATTGAAGCACCAACTTCTTAAACCTCAGCCACGTCTCGTGGATTGGTTCACCTTCCAAGTATTTGAAACCTTGGATGCTATCTTTGAGCGTCATGATCTTTGACGGGGGAAAGAATTTCACATTGAATGTTGTGGTAAGATCATCCCAAGAGGTGATAGAATCTCTCGGCAACTCAGCTAACCATTTGCTAGCCTCACCCATCAAGGAGAATGGGAACCACCTGAGACAGACTGATTCTTGTGATATGTTCTTGAATGAGAACGAGCCACAAACGTCCACAAAGTTTCGAATATGCTCATGTGGGTCTTTGTGAGCCAATCCTCCATATAGACCTTTCATTTGAAGGAGTTGTAGCATTGTTCTAGTAACATGGAAGACGACATTCCCTATAATTGGTAGTAGACGTATTGCACCCACACCACCCAAAGGAATTGGGTCATTCACCATTGGGTCACTTACATCATTAAGATTCCCAATATCGTCTTGGTGGCCCACGTGGCTACTATTACTCCCGTTTACACTCATTTCTTCCTCTGCTCAACACAAACAACACAAACACAAAACAAATTAAGTCGATTCAGCTACACCCAAAAATGTCACAATTCAACTTCAATAAAAGAATTTCAAACAACACTACTCCTCGGCAGCGGCACCATTTTTTATTAACATTTCAGGAACAGCTCATCAAATTCTAGGTGCAAACGATCGTTAACTAGTATAAAACCTAACAAAGAGTTGGGTCGAACCCACATGGAGCGGTACGTGTTCAAACTCAAGTATGAAGTGCAAATGTGATCTAATCAGTTATAGGAATAGAAATTATCATAAAAGACATGTAAACAAGTCCAAGGGGATAACACGAATGTGATATGTGGGGTTTTTGTTTGCAATGATAAGCTACAACACAATCAAACACTAATGAAATAACAATATAAAGAGGAATTCTAGGGATGTGATCAATTATAGGCAAATTTCACTATATGGGTAATTGAAACTACTAATAAATAGCTAAATATCAGTGGGTAGGCTAGACTATAGGTGAGATACTTTCTCTCGAACAACTATTAGGATTCAGGTGATTTCTTTTGAACATCAACAATAATAGCAAATAAGAACAGCCCACACCTTAATTCATCTACTCTTTCAAGCTAGATAGGTAAAATTGGGGTTAGGATTTACTCTTTAGAGCTAAACCCATATCAACCCAATAACTACAATCATCAATTAAAAGCTTTGATTTTAAAACCTCTTTTTCAAGCAAGCCCAAAATTATGAGTTCGAATTGTATTTGCAACTACAATTCTTAGATTAAAACACATCTATTAATTAAACTCACTTCTATTAAGCATTTAAATCTGTAATAATCAATACCCATAAGCTAATTCAACCTATAATCACATGATCACACCCCAAGAATTAGGGTTTTAGCCACACATCATAAAAATAGAGAAACGATTACCAAATACATTCTCCATGATCTGGGTAAATGTTCCCAAGTCTTTACAATGGTCCAAATTGAAGAAATTTAGAAACCTACTTGCAAATCCTCACAATTTAGCTTAGAAATCCTCAAAGTCTACAATAAGAGCTATAAAGTAAGAGAAACACTCTAACTCTAGAATGGGAACTGCAATATATGGGAGAGAACTAGGAGATAACTTGGAGAGAGCTCCTCAAAATTCCTTTTAAAAGTCAATTTGTAGTTTCCCAAAATTTAGCCTGAAAGTTCAGTCAGTGGATTAAGTCGGGCTCGCCGAGTGGTTCCGCGATCCACCCTTTGCTCCCTTCCATCGCCATTTTGCATTGGTCCTCAGCATCCCAGGTCCTGTAACTTTAGGCGATCCAACTTGGTGTCGCGGAGTGGATTGGCGAGTCGCCGATTGGCCATTTCTGTCGCCAACTTGGTTTCTTCCCCCGGACTGGCACACTGAAACTTTAGGCGAGCTAAAGAGCCACTCGGCGGTTCTTCAAGTGGTCTTGGCAATCACCAGGATTGCTTTTCTCCACTTCTTCAGCTTGGTTTGCTCTTTTTTACCTGGTAGTGTCCTTGCCTTGTTGCTTAGCTCACCTACCTGAAAACAAAGGCTTTAACATAAGTTTATAGCATAATTTAGGCATTTGAGGACACTAAAATTATCAAAACAAAGCCCTAAATGAGTCCAAATCTCAAACTCATCAGTCTCCTAATCCTCCATTGAAGTGAAATTGACATTGAGGTATGATGGTTTTCATCCATGGAGTCCTTTCCGCCATGGAGTTCCCAACTTCTTTAATTTTCAAAGCTAGAAATCCCCAATTGAGTTAGGGTTTTTTCTTCTTTGTTATGGGTTCTCTTAGTTATTGATTTAATTGATTTATCTATGATCTTTTATGAAAGAATTGAGTTAATCTCATGCTTTTATCATGATCCCCCATGAACCCATGTAATTCCCATGTTTTTCCAAGTTATGATCATATGATGTGGGTTTTGGATTATGAAGGAAGAGTTTATGAAATCAAGCATGTTCTGATGAAATTTATGTAAATATTTTAATGATGATTTGAAAGTAAAGTATCAATGATGTTGTTATTGTTGAAAGGATTTCTTGTATACACATGAAAGCATAACTGTGAAATGTTTTCTCACATAATAAGGGTTCCTAAGGTTGAAAGATTTTCTCACCTAAAATGAACCAATGTTAAGGAGCTATTCTAATGTTGAGGTAAGAGGCGATTACCCATGATCTCTAATTTAAAGACAAGATGTGATTTCCCATGTCACATGATGCATGGAAAATAGGCTATTACCCATGTTCCTTTAAGAACTAAGATAAACATGATTAAGAACTATTTCACTGAAGTTAAGCTTAGTACCGAGTGGACAAGTGATGATTACCCATGTCCCATAAACTATGTGCCAACATATGATTTTCTAGATATACACATTAGATAGTGGATCCACATAAGCTAAAAGTTCACGGACCTTACCTTAGCAAGTAGGACAACCCTTTTTTGTGTGGGAGACACTAGATTCCATGTTGATAGCTCACATGGTCTTATATGTCGGTTAAGGCTACTTTCCACAAGCAAACTAAGAGGAACTAAGGTTACTTCAAGAAGTATCTTACCTATGTTTTAAGATGATGTTCGCTTGCATTGATCATGTTTTTTGACACATGTTTTCTAACATTCAAGATTTATGTTTTAGCTTGATCATTGCATGCTCATGAAAATGTCCCTTTTTAGCATGACTTTATATGTTTTTATGCATGACTATCATACTTGGTACATGTTTGTACTAACGCATACTCTTGCCTATATTTCCCCAAATGTAGGGTCCGACAGTCAGGTTTCCTAGTTTTGTGGCTAGAGTTCTTTGAGGAGATTTCGAGCTTTGGTAAGTCCTCATGCTTCAAGGACCGGACATTTATTGTTTTCAGTTTTTCCTTAATTTCAGTTTTGGAATATGATGTACGGGCTACGCCCAAATTCATTCTTATGTACTAGATGGCTTTGAGACGATGTTTAGACTTCTGCTTAATTTTGATAAAACTTTCAGACTTGAGATGTTTCTCTTTATCTCTTTGATATTCTATTTCTTGTATGATTAATCCTAAGTGACTTGTACGGGGACTCTCGGGATCCTGTACGCCATGTTACAACTAGGGGCTACCTTGGGTCGCTAAAAACTTGGTAATCAGAGCACAAGGTTAGACGATGTTTAGACTTCCTCTTAATTTTGATAAAACATTCAGAGTTGAGATGTTTCTCTTTATCTCTTTAATCCTAAGTGACTTGTATGGGGATTCTTGGGGTTTTGTACGCCATGTTACAACTAGGGGGTAGCTTGGATCGTGACAAACTTGGTAATCAGAGCACAAGGTTTAAAAAGGTCCGAAGAAGTCCCATAAGCCACATCGAGTAGAGTCTTGTACTTGAGTGTGAAGTGCCACATTTATGAATGAGAGGCTACAAGATTTTTAGGAAACTCCATTTCTTTCATTAATCTTAAGTTATGCGATAAAGTTTAACTCTATAAGGTCTCTCTCCTTATCCTTAACCTATGCTTTACAAAATATGGCTACTCGAAGAGCATATACTAGAAGGAATGCCGGAGAGAATGTGGAACGATAAGCTCCTCCTCAAGCTCCTCTAGTTTCGGCCGATACTTTGGTCGAGCAAGTGACTAATGTGGAGCTTTGAGATGCTTTTCAAGTATTGACTCAAGCCATGAAGGCCCAAGCCAATAGGGAGGTTGTAGTCCCCGTGAACCCAAATGTGAGTACGACGACATCTAGAGTGAGGGACTTCACTAGAATGAACCCCCTAAAGTTTTATAGTTCTAAAGTTGAGGAGGATCCTCAAGAGTTCATTGATGAGGTGTACAATGTGTTGATTATCATGAGAGTGACGCTGATAGAAAAGGCGGAGTTGACCGCTTATCAACTTAAGGGTGTCGCTCAAGTGTGGTTCAACCAATGGAAAGAGGGGAGATCGGAAGATGCGGGTCCTCTCGATTGGGAAAAGTCCAAAGTTGCTTTTCTTGATAGGTTCTTTCCCCTTGATACGAGGGAGGCAAAGTTGCTTGAATTCATCAACCTTCGTCAAGAAAGTATGAGTGTGAATGAATATTCTTTGAAGTTAACACAATTGTCTCGATATACTCCCACTATGATTGCCAATCCTAGGGCAAGGATGAGTAAGTTTATTTTTGGTATGTCTGAAATGATGGTTAAGGAATGTCGTACCACCATGCTTATTAATGATATGGACATTTCTCGTCTCATGGTTCATGCTTAACAAAGAGGAGAAACATAAGGAAAAGTCTAGGGAAGCAAAGACGGCTAAAACCGGTGATAGTAATTTCTCACATTCAAGGTCTGATGGACATGGTCGTTCTAAATTCTGACAAAGGTTTTCCGGTCAAGGTTCCTCCAATGTTCCTTCTAAGGTCAACAAAGAAAGGGTGTCTAATCATATGCCCCAAGGAGGAAGTAGTAGTAAGTCTTTATTACCTAGTCTTGCTAAGTGTGGAAGGAAGCACGAGGGCAAGTGTCTAACAGGTTCCAATGCTTGCTTTGGTTGTGGTAAAGTGGACCACAACATAAGAGATTGTCCTTCAGTTGATAAGAATATGGAGATAATCGCCAAAGGGCTTGACCTAATCCTTCATCTGGTCCCAGTGGTTCGGGTCCAAATGCTCCCAAGAAAAACATATTTTATGCACTTCAGACTCGTCATGATCAAGAGAGTTCTCCCGATGTGGTTAGCGGTATGTTGAAAGTATTTCAACTTGATTTTTATGCTTTACTTGACCCCAGTGCTGCCTTGTATTTTGTGACGCCATATGTGGCTATGAGATTTGATATTCTTCCGGGTGTGATATTAGATCCCTTTTCTGTCTCTACGCTTGTTAGTGATTCTATTGTGGTTAAGAGGGTCTATAGAAAGTGTCCCGTTTCCTTGTCCCATAGAGTTACTCTTGTTGATCTGGTAGAGCTTGATATACTAGATTATGATGTTATCCTTGGTATTAATTATTTTCATTCATGTTATGTTTCTATTAATTATAGAACTAGTGTAGTCAAGTTTACGTTTCAAAATGAGCCTGTCCTATAGTAGAAATGGGGAAATTCTATGCCTAAGGGTCAATTTGTTTCTTGTCTTAAAGCTAGAAAGAGGATTTCTAAGGGTTGCATTTACCATCTAGTTAGGGTAAGGGATGTAGATTCCGAAACCCCTACTCTTGAAACAGTCCCCGTGGTGAATGAGTTTCCAGAAATGTTCCAAGATGATTTACCCGGTATTCCTCCCGAAAGTGAAATAGACTTCGGTATTGAACTTCTCCTACATACGCAACCTATATCTATCCCTTCTTACCGAATGGCTCCGGCAGAACTAAAGAAGTTGAAAGAGCAATTAAAAGATTTGTTGGATAAGGGTTTCATCCGACCGAGTATCTCCCCATAGGGTGCTCAAGTTTTGTTTATTAGAAAGAAAGATTGTTCGCTCTGTATGTGCATTGACTACTGACAATTGAACAAGGCAACCATTAAGAATAAGTATCCCTTTCCAAGGATAAATGACTTGTTTGACCAACTTCAAGGAGCGAGTTACTTCTCTAAGATTGACCTTCGGTCGGGTTATCACCAGTTGAGGGTGAAATAAGATGACATTTTGAAAATGGATTTTCCAACTCGGTATGGTCATTCTGAGTTTTTGGTAATGTAATTTGGTTTGACTAATGCTCCGGCAGCATTTATGAAATTGATGAATAGGGTGTATAGACAATACCTTGACATGTTTGTGGTTGTGTTCATTGATGATATATTGATCTATTCAAGGAGTGAGGATGAGCATATTATTCATTTGAGGGTTGTGTTGCAAATTCTCAAGGACCAACGACTCTTTGCAAAGTTTAATAATGTGAGTTTTGGCTAAGGTCCGTAGCTTTTTTTGGTCATATTGTTTCAAGTAAGGGTTTTGAGGTGAATCCTAAGAAGACCGATGTGGTTAAGAGTTGGACTAGACCTATATCCCCTTCAGATATTAGAAGTTTCTTGGGTTTGGCTGGTTACTAGAGAAGGTTTGTTGAGGGGTTTTCATCGGTTGCCTCTCCATTGACAGTATTGACTCAAAAGAAGGCTAAGTTCATATGGTTCAAAGCATGTGAAAAGATCTTTTAGGTATTGAAGGATAGACTTACATCCACTCCGGTGTTGACTTTACTGAATAGACTGATGGTTTTGTTGTTTATTGTGATGCTTCTAGAATTGGGGTAGGATGTGTGCTTATGTAAAATGGGAAAGTTATTGCCTATGCTTCAAGTAAACTTAAGATTCATGAGAAGAATTATCCTACCTATGACCTCAAACTAGCAGCGGTTCTGTTTGCTCTTAATATCTGGAGACATTATTTGTATGGTGTTCATGTCGATGTTTTTACTAACCACAAGAGTTTGCAATATGTGTTTAATAGGAAGGATCTAAATCTTTGCCAAAGAAGGTGGATTGAGTTATTGAAGGATTATGATATGAGTGTTCTCTATCACCCCCGATAAGGCGAATATGGTGGCAGATGCTCTTGGTTGGTTATCTATGGGTAGTGTTGCTCACATTGAAGATGATAAAAATAAATTGGTTCGACATGTTCATAGATTGTCCCGCTTAGGTTTTCAATTAGTAGACTCTACTAAAGGTTGGGTTATGTTCACAATGGGTCAGAATCATCTTTTGGGGAGGATGTGAAAGCCAACCAAGGTCTTGATCCGACTTCAGTTGAATTAAAGGAAGCAATGCTTAAAAAGTCCGTTGAGGCTTTCTTCCAGGGGGTAGGTGGGGTTCTTCGATATCAAGGTCGTTTGTGTGTTCCTAATGTAAATGACTTGAGGGAGCAGATCTTATCAGAAGCCCATAGTTCTCGATACTCCATTCACCCGGGAGCCACCAAGATGTACCATGATTTGTGGGAGATCTATTGGTGGAATGTGATGAAGAAGGATATTGCGGAATTTGTGGCTAAGTGCCCCAATTGTCAACAAGGTAAAGTTGAGCATCAGAAACTGGAAGGTTTATCTAAAGATATTAGCATTCCTACTTGGAAGTAGGAAGATTTGAATATGAACTTCATTTTTAGCTTGCCTCGCACCTTGGGACAACATGATTGGATTTGGGTTATAGTAGATCGAATGATGAAATCGACTCATTTCATTACCGTCAAGTTTTCTTATTCGGCGGAGGACTATGCTAAGTTGTACTTAAGAGAAATGATAAAGTTACATGGAGTGCTTTTATCCATTATCTCTGATAGTGGTACCCAATTCATTTCTCAGGTTTCGAATTCTTTCCAAACGGCTCTTCGTACTCGTGTTAAGCTTAGTATGGCCTTTCATCCACAAAGCTATGGGCAAGCGGAGCTTACTATCCAAACTTTAAAAGATATGTTGAGAGCTTGTGTGATAGATTTCAAGGGTAGTTGGGATCATAACTTGCATTTGATTGAGTTTGCCTACCACAATAGCTATCACTCAAGTATTGGTATGACTCCATTTGAGGCATTATATGGTAGGAGATGTATATCTCCTATAGGATGGTTTGAGATGGGTGACGTTGCCCTAATAGGCCCCGAGTTGGTACATGATGCTATTGAAAATGTTTGGCTTATTAAAGAAAGGTTGAAAATGGCTCAAAGTCGTCAAAAGTCCTATGCCGATGTAAGAAGAAGAGACCTTGAGTTTGATGTTCATGATTGGGTCATGCCCTAATAGTTCCTTATGGTTTACTCTGTTGGTGTCATGTGTCTTAGATATTCCCATGATTTCCTCATTTATGCATGTACATGAAAAAGCTTAAGTTTTGAGAAAACTAGTCAATTTAATTGATTTCTACATGTTTATGTGCATTTAAGTATTAGTTGCATATAGACATCATGATATGATGTTTTGAGCATGCTTTAGCTTGGAGTTGATGTTTCCTCCTCGGATATGTGCATTTATATCATTGAATGCATGTTGGGCCGTTAGGTTTAAGTTTCTACCCTCCTTATGATGTCTTGAATCTCATTCGAGGATGAATGATCCCAAGGGGGGGGGGGAATAATGTAACACCTCAGATTTGGAAAGACAAAAAAAATTTAGTTTTCAGAAATCTGGTGCCAGTTCTGACGGTGCGATCCACGACCCGTGGAACGACCCATAAACCATAAGTCAGGTCCGTTGTTGGACAGTTAGTTTTTACAAAAATGTCAAGTTTTCTGTAATTTTCAACGGTTCACCAGGACGATCCGTCGTCCAATGCACGAGTCATAGACAAGCCTCGTAGGTGAGTCCCAAATTTAGTTGAATTCAGAACCAAATATTGGGATCTACAGCTATGGTCCACGATTCATCGTTTGACCCACGGGCCGTAAGCGGGGTCTGTCATTGGGGGTCCATAATTGGGAAGTTTATGAAGTCAACGATGGTTGAACATGACAGTTCGTAGGTGAAACCACAGACTGTGGTTCACAACTTTCGTTGATTACGATAGTTATTTTCTCAGGGGCTTTTGGGTCTTTTCCTAATAATTTTATCCTAATACTATGTCATTTTACCCTTCACCAAAACCCCTATATAAGTATTTTTAACCCCAAAATTCCCCAATTGAATTCATTCTCTTAAATTTACAAATGAAGAACAAATCTTCCTCCTAAATATTTCTCTCTCTAGAAAGCTTGAAGAAGAAAGGTTCAAACTAGGATTTCAAGTCAAGTTTCCTAATCCTCCATTGAAGTTAAGTAATTGGAATTGAGGTATGATGGTTTTCGTCCATGGAGCCCTTTCCTCTATGGAGTTCCCAACTTCTCCAATTTTCAAAGTTAGAAATCCCCAATTGAGTTAGGGTTTTTCTTCCATGATATGGGTTCTCTTAATTATTGATTTAATTGATTGATATATGATCTTTTATGCATGAATTGAGTTAATCTCATATTTTTATGATGATCCCCCATGAACCCATGTAATTCCTATTTTTTCCCAAGTTATGATTATATGATGTGGGTTTAAGACTATGAAGGAAGAGTTTATGAAATCAAGCCGTTTCTTATGAAATTGATGTAAATATTTTAAGGATGCTTTGAGAGTGAAGTATCAATGATGTTGTTGTTGAAATAATTTTCTCATATACACATGAAAGTATGATTGTGAAAAGTTTTCTCACATAATAAGGGTTCTTAGGGTTGAAAGGTCTTCTCACCTAAAATGAACCAATGTTAAGGGGCTATTCTAATGATTGAGGCAAGAGGCAATAACCCATGCTCTCTAATTGAAAGACAAAAGGTGATTACCCATGTCATATGATGTAAGGACAAGAGGCAATTACCTATTTTCCTTTAAGAGCTAAGACAAATATAATTAAGAACAAATCCGTGAAAGTTAAGCTTAGTACCGAGTGGAAAAGTGGTGATTACTCGTGTCCCATAAACTATGTGTCAACATGGGATTGCCTAGATAGACATTATCTAGTGGATCCAAATAAGCTAGAAGTTCATTGTCCTTACCTTGGCAACTACGACACCCCTTTTCAGTGTGGGAGACACCAGATTCCTTATTGATAGCTCATATGGTCTTATATGTTGGTTAAGGCTACTTCCCACATGAAAGTTATGATGAACAAAGGTTACTTTAAGAAGTATCTTACGTATGTTTAAGATGATGTTCACTTGCATTGATCATGTTTTACGACTTATGTTCTCTAACATTCAAGATTCATATTTTAGCTTGATCATTGCATGCTCATAAAAGTGTCCCTTTTTAGAATGACCTTATATGATTGTATGCATGGCTATCATACTTGGTACTTATTTTGTACTAACACATACTCTTGCCTAAATTTCCCAAATTTAGGGTCAGATACTCAAGGTTCCCAGTTTTGTGGCTAGAGTCCTTTAAAGAGATTTCGAGCTTTGGTGAGTCCTCATGCTTCAAGGACCGAACATTTATTTTTTTCAGTCTTTCCTTACTTTCAGTTTTGGAACATTATGTATGGGCTACGCCTAGATTCACTCTTATATACTAGATGTCTTTGAGACGATGTTTAGACTTCCTCTTTACTTTGATAAAACTTTTAGACTTTAAATGTATCTATTTATCTCTTTGATATTCTATTTCTTGTTTGATGAATGCTAAGTGGCTTGTATGGGGCCTCTCGGGGTCATGTACGTCATAATATGCCTAGGGGCTACCTTGGGTCGTGACAGATTCAGAATGTTCAGTGATTTAGAAAGGTTGAGTAAGGTGATGCTTGATAATGTATGTTGAGGATATTAAAATGATGAGGTTGAGTATGGCTTAAGGTACTTTATTAACGTGTTATCTTTTTAGGTTAGTTACTCAACAGAGGGAATACTACTTGGGTGGTACATGTATTATATTTAGTGGTTCGATAATTGAAAGTGGATTGATTAAAAGGATGGCTAGATAATGAACAATGTAACTTTGGAAAACATAGTTAGTAAAGTTTTCATAAAATGTATGGGTTGCTTAGCGAATGATGAGAATGATGTTGCGCCAATTGAGGTTAGAATCTCTACTACAGTTTGTATATTGAGTGTATATCAGAGAGGGACACAATACGGCTACTATAATGGTCCATTTCTCACTTCATTAGAGTTATAATATGTTTTACTGCTACTATCAACTTGATCTACAAAGGAATGCATATCACTTTGGACGATAGACCAAACGGTTTTGTAGTGTCTTTTAGTTACTTTACGGGTAGAAATGTGTGGCCATTTTTGTACGATCTTCTCTGGAGTATGATATGTGCTAGTGGTTAATCTAATGGAATTTCACGATGTGCGGCTAGTGGTATATGAAAATAGGGACATCGGTTAACAAGTGTGAATACTAACTACTTAATGAGTTATCAGTTGTATCATCTATTGTGGTAATAAGGTTCTATATTGTATATACATATGAGAAACCAACTATTTTGTTACTATGGACGCTTCAGTTAATTATTGTTTATAAGGAAAATTTTAGTGGTGGAATTTTGGTAAGGTATTAATGCGTTTAGGTTGTGAAGTATATCCCGAGGATTCTAAATGAGGACTGGTGATTTCATCGTAAGATCTAAGAGAGTGGACTGATATTGGAGTGACAAGCATATGGGTAAAGGAAGTCTTAGCGAGTATTCGTGTGTGAAGGCAATTGAGAATCTTATTAAGAAAGTGCATATAAAATTAAGTGCGTCCTTTTAATTTTGTTGGTATAGTCAGTGTCATGTCGATGACAAGGTTGACTTCGTGCTGAATACAAGGGCTAACTAAGCAGACTGATAATAAGAGTTTGTGATGGATTGTGATTGAGATGTAACTATATGATAAAGATTGTTGGTTTACTAAATTTTTGTATTGTAATGACAACTTGCGAGTATCTAAGGTTGTGTGTTGCTACTATTTGGTGAGTAGCATGGTTGTATGGAAAGTTCTATGAGATATTGAGACATCGCTCGAATAGAATTGAAATGAGCTAGAGTCACAATGGAAAGAATTAGTAGGATGTAGTGTAGCCTTCGAAAGAAGGCTAGAGCAAGAATATTTGCTCTGATTGAAAAGGTAAAAAACGTATTTTCAGAGTGGAGAATTATGTTTCGAGAATCGCTTTTTCTTTAGTTATGGTGATAATGTTACATGTCATTTATATGGGTTAAAAATGTTGGATAAGATTTGAGAAAGAATCCTACAAATGTTCGACTCGAGTGTGGTGATATGTTCTTTTATGGTTTTGAATATGATAACTGGTATGGTTGGAATCCAAATTCCAATCTTTTATTATATGTCTATGTTCGTAGTGGTATGTTTTGTCAAGGTATAGATTTGTAAGATAAGAAATGATCCATCTTATTAGGTATTGAGCATATCGAAGGACTTGTGCATAGTTTGGATGGTAAAGTTGTTACTATTGATTGTTAAAGGACCAAAGGAAGGGTTTAACTTAATTTTTTTTGTTTAGAGTATAAGGTAAAATGTCATGGGTTGTTGGTCAAAGGATAAGATTAATAAGCAAGTCGGTGAAAAAAACAAGATTCTGGTGTATTGAAGAGTTCAATATATTTGGAAATTTCTTCATGGGAAGAATTTAAGAAGGGTTAAGGAATAAGACCTCTCTATAGATCCTTGATGCAGATTTGAAGGTTGTATGAATTTTTGTCTTTGAGTTTAGAGATGACTATGAGATGTGAACTAGTTCAATACAGACTTACTAGGGGCTTATTAGAGATTTTAATGAAGATTGGATTTTGATTTGGGTGACAAACAGTGACGTGTGTTATGTGGGGTTAGATTGTTTAAACTATGGTAGGTTACTTATGGATGTGCAACATTATGGACCTACAGTTTTACATAATTATTGGCGTCACCAAAAGTCTTCTAAGTTTTGACATGATATATATGACTATGAGAATGGTAGTTGAAACTTAGTTTAAAAAGATTGTGTGGAGTTGACTTTGGGTGATTCAATAGCTTTATCTCGATGGGAAGGTACTACAAAATTTAGAATTAGTGCTATCAACCTTGGGTGGGATCTGTATCTCTCATGGAATGCTAACTTGGAAAGAAATAGAGTCATAGTTTGGAATTTTTGAAGGTGACAATGTGTTTGCTAAGAAAATTTTGATACTAGTGACGGTTTGAGAGCAATGTAAATGACCGGTGTAGATATGATGTTCTGTTAGTATTAAGAGAGTAGGCTTCAGTGGAATTATGTGAAGAGTATGTGAGGCCTGATAAATTGAGTATGAGTACAATCGTAATGGGGACTAGACCGGTGAATTATGGGTAGCTAAAAATCAAGGAGTTGGAGTCAACTGAATAAAAATGTTTGATATGGGTTCTTTGGAGGAAGCATTTAGTGTTATTCAATCTTGGTTCCATATATTCTTATGTGACCACTTATTTCTTCCTGCACATGGTTTGTATATGGTTCACTATCTATGCCCATGCATGTTTTTACTTTTGTGGATGGATCCCTAGTGGTGGCTCGGGTGTACCGATCATGCGATGTCTTTGGTAGGGTAGGATGCTTGGACATACTTGTTTATTTTATATATGAGATATTTGATGTTTTCTTGGAGTATTTGAAGTATTCTAGTGATTCTACGTGTATCACCTTGCATAGGAGAATTTATAACGGAGCTTTCATTGGTATTTACAGTTGTTTGACAGTCCTAAAATTCATCTAGTCATCGAGGTCACGTTCCAATTATGTGAGGTTGAATGTGAGGACCATTGAGTCTATTTCTACCGTTCTTAAGGGTTGTCTACGATCACATTGATCTACTAATCTAATATTTTGATAGTGTTGTTAGAGTTTTTTTATACTTAGATGTATCGCTCGCTGGGTGGTTACTTGATCATTTCCTTCTTTGAGTTAGATAAGTTTGATCAAATCTTGATCATGAGTACCCACTATCTAAAGATCATATTGTTATAACTTAAGCTAGTGAAAATATTATGTTATGAGAAGGGAATCTTGATAAGATTTGTGATGGTTTGTGCATTATGAGTGTGTGGTTGTCGGTTTATGTTCAATTATGGTTCTAGCAAGTATTATTCAGAATTTAATCATTTTTATATGAGAAAAGATTTGTCCTAGTGATTTTGTTATGGTCTAGAGGGTTTCCATTCAGATTGGGTTCATGGGTTAGTCTATGGCTTGGTAATCACTCCTGATTTGTATAACTGCCAAGTTTGATTTGAAAGTTCGGTTCATAGTACTTAGTTGTTCTTGATGGAATGGTCTTATGGAGGACCTCACTTAGAGAGTTGAACACCGACTCTGGAACATCATACCTCAGGCTTTTGATAACATCAGTTATTCATCCTTATTGTTCCTTATGTTCGAGGACAAATATGTTTTTTAGTGGTGGAAAATGTACTGACCCGAAATGTCATTTTTTAATATTTTTATAAAATTACCCTTTTTACTCCCTTTCGATGGCTGTCCCGAGTCACTTCTTTTCAGTCTGTAAAGTTGGTTTGAGAATTTTGAACTATTCTTTTAGCTATATTTGATTATTTAATGGGTTAGCTTTCTGTTAGGTTACCGGTGACGTACTAGTTTTGACTTTGGGTTTTTTGTTCTTATGTTCATCACATTGTGATTTAAATTTTGGTATATTAAGATATGTTTTTAAATATTAGGTGTATTGTATTATACTAATACCATCTCAATTATGTCAATTGGAGGGATAAAGACTGAACCCTAAGCTTGAAACTTAGTAACTTGATTATAGATTTTAGTGAGTTTTTTTGTCTAGAATAGACATATTAATACGGGTGTTGTTAGTTTTGAAATTTTATTGTGATTATTTGTTTGAATATATTGCATTGAATTGGAAGTCCAACGAAAGGAAAAGCTCAAGTCCCAAAGTGAATTGGACATTAATTGATGCAAGTGGATTTTTCAACCCTTGTTAAGTGTATAGAATCGTTTATTTTCATGTGGTATGTGTTGAAGAGTAATGAGACTTGGTGATGGATTGACTTATCCATATTGAATAATATAATGATAAAAAAGGAGTGATAAAAAGAAATGTGATTAATTATTGGTGTGTGATGTGTTGAGAATAATTTAACAGGCTTATTGATTGATTGTTGATGTTGTATCACGATTGTATTATTGTGATTTGTGCATTGTTATGGAAATGGTCATCTCCTCATTAATTGTGTGAACATATCATTTGCATTGATTCTGAGACATGTTTGTGACAAGTGTTATGTGAATTGAGGAAAAAGAAGAAATTAAAGAGGATGTACTATTTCAAAGGCTGTGTCGTGCACCGTTATGGATATTATGATTTGAGGGACGTGTTGTATGCCACGATGGATTCTATTATTGAGGTTTGTGTCGCACGCCACGATGGATGCATGTACATATATGTCCCCTATGGGTCCCGAACTAAGCCACAATAGATGTGTATCACTAGGTCAGACATGCATCACCATACTTGACATTGCATTTCATTGCCTTTCATATCTTATCATTTGTGAACTTGTGAGTGCCTTTCTGTGGAACTCATGATCGGTGAACTTGATCTCGTGTGTTGCTGATCTTCTTGGAATGTTGTTATTGAGCTACATGCTATGTAAATTGTGAACTGCTAGGTTGAGTTAGTTTTATGCAGGTTATAATTATGGAGGTTCGTTTAGGGTGGTAGGAATACAAGTATTCTATACCCCTAGCTTTGTGTTTAGGAGTTTTTTCTGCAAGTATCGTGTGGTTTGGTACTCACCCTTTGATTCTATAATTGTGTAGATTACGAGCCTAGATCTTCATGATACTCTTTCTTCTTATCTGAGGCTTCATGTGGAGATTTGTGAGGTAGTTGTTTTTTCATCTCAGTGGACCTTTTTATACCTATTTATGATCTTGTTCTACTTTAGAGACAACATTATTGGAGAATTATATTTTTCTTTCAAATCTATCAAAATACATTAGGGGCATGTACATGTGACAATCGGGTTTTGGGGTTTAAATAAGTTGACTTTGTTATCCACGTTGTTAACTATGGTTAAATTTCCAGTCTTGTTTTAATTCCACATTTTATTATTAAGTTTTGGGTTTCAGACTGACTTGTCTTGGTGAGATAAGACAAGTGCCATCACATCTATTTTTCGGTCGTGACACCGACCGAGAAGTAGATTAGGATTTTCGCTAGTTGGCTGAAGTTCAGCTTTGTTGGTAAGCTCCACATCCTCAAAAGTTACCAAATTTTGGGTTGTGTATCTATACTATTGATGGGTAGGTTAGGGCCCTGTCCCGATCCATTGACTGTTATCCTACTAGTAGAGGCTTGTAGACTGTTGTAACAAGTTGTGGGTTTTGTATGGCCTTACCGACCTAGCTATCAGATGTGTTTTTCTTAGTTTTAGGCCTTTTTGGCCTTGTGTATATGTTTTGTCTGTTCAGTTCTCTTTTGTGTGGATTATGGTTTTAAGTGACCTTGTCAGTTGTTGTGTTATTCCTCTTACTTCTATCTTATGAATATTTTGTGTTGTTTCTGCCTTGCTGGACCTAGCTTGTCGCAGGTTATATTATTTTGTTAGGTTTTAGTCGGTCCGCTCAGTTAAGGGAGGCACTAGGTGCCGTTCATGCCTCTCAAAGTTTGGGGTGTGATTTTATAAAAATTAAACTTAAGAGGTATCATAGAAATATAGAAAGAAAAAAAACAAAAATAAAGAAAACAATAGTACAATATACATATAATTACGAATTTAATAATTAAAAAATAGAAGGAAAAATGAAATTAATACATAATTATCTAAGCTCTTGTCGATATCCACTTCACAAGCCTATCACTATCCTAGAGATTTTGATAACAACGATGTTAAGGAGATCACAAATATATGGTTGACTATTAGAGTGTGGAAACAATAATAGAAAAGAGACGAACTAATTAAAAGATATGGGAAATTCAAAGGAGAGATCCAAGAATTTCAAAGAATTTTTATATTCTAAGGCTTTGACATGATCCAAGTATTAACCTATGGATTTATGAAAGAAATCTAACGCATTTAGTGAGAAAATGAATCAAAACAATAGATTCGGATGTTAACCGCTTTCTGAGTAAAGACAATAATTAGTATAAACTGATCAGTTTCTAACGAATACCACAAAGAAATCACAGATATCACAAGAAGAAAATACTTTATACCTTGAACTTTGAAACTAGTAAAGGTTTAAACATAAATTCTCAAAGTCACAAAGGTTCAAAAGTACTCTCTCAAATATATTAATATCAATCTAATGTATTTAATTAATGTAAAAATACTCCTATTTATTGAATAAATAAGTTGGCTTCTAACCCTAATAAAATCCTAAAAGAACAATTCAAAATTTAATAAAATAAAACCCTAACTTGAGGGATAAGGTAAAACAAAAATCCTAATAGTTGTGGCTGAATTAAGGACTTTGTGGGTCCCTTGGTCGTGGATTTTGAGCCTCTTTTAGGCTTTATTAAGCAACTTATTTCAGGTTCACTTAAGGGCTGGAATTGGACTCCTTTTTGGCTGATTTTAAGGGCTGAAATTGGCCTCCTTTCAGGCTGATTTTAAGCCTCTTTTTGTACAACTTTGGACTTCTTCAAGGCTGAACTTTTGACCCCAACATTCCTTCTCTTGGATTTCAACTTCGGACACCAAAAGCATTTGGACAATTTATCTCCCTTGAGCTGAACTTCTTTCCCAACAAGACACCTTTGGATCAGCGATTGAAGCCCGTTGAGCTTATCATTGAACTTTTTGGTTAGAGATCTTGTTGTGGGCCTCCATAGAGTTTATAAACCTACATCCTTGTCTTTTAATAGATTAAATCTTCCTTGGCTGTTATCATTCTCCATTATTGAAATCAATTCGTCCTCAAATTCAAGTCTGCATCTACATAGGAAAGATCAGATACATTAAAAGTAGCACTAACTTGGAACTCAGCAGGAAGATCAAGTTTATAAGCATTGTGTTCAATCATTTCAAGGACTTTGTATGGACCACTTCCTCCATGATCTATCTTTGTTTTTATTTTTAATGGAAATTTATTCTCATATGACCCAAAACCAAGTCCCCAGGATTAAAAGTGATATATTTTCCTCCCTTATTCCTACGCTATGCAACTTCCTTATTCTTGTTTTTCAATTGCAAGCCTTGTTTGTTCATGAATCTTCTTCATCATATCAGCCTTTGTCTTACCATCAAGATTAGAAAAATCATTAGTAGGCAAAGGTAGTAAATCAAGGGGAGTAAGAGGGTTGAATACATATACAACATCAAAAGGAGTCGTACCAGTAGAAAATGAAAGGTCCTATTATAAGCAAATTCTACAATAAGTAAGTAATCTTCCCAAGAAGTCAACTTTCCTTTCAAAACAACCCTCAATATTCCCTAAAGTTCTATTAACGACTTTCATTTTCCCATCAGTTTGTGGGTGATAAGATGTAGAAAATAGCAATTTAGTTCCCAACTTTCCCCAAAGAATTCTCCAAAAGTGATTTTAGAACTTAGCATCCCTATCACTAACAATAGTTCTAGGTATTTCATGCAATTTAACCACTTCTTTTACAAGCAAGTCAGCCACCTGAGATGCATCATTAGTCTTTTTACATGGGATAAAATAGTCATTTTAGAAAAATATATCTACTACCACAAATATACTATCTTTACCATATTTAGTCTTTGGTTGCCCAAATATGAAATCCATTGAAATATTAATCCAAGGGGAATTAGAAATATGTAAAGGGGTATAAATACCATGCGGCAGTGTTCTAGACTTAGCTTGTTTACATTCAATACAATGAGAACACACTTTTTCAACATCATTTCTCATGCTAGGCCAATAAAAATGCTCAGAAAGTATTTCCAGAGTATTGGGTACACCAAAATATCCCATTAGCCCTCCACGAAGTGCTTCCCTAACAAAGTAGTTCACACAAAGAGCAGTTAGGAGCACATAACTTGTTTTCCTTGAATAGAAATTCATCTTGAAGATTAAATTTCTCAAAAGGACCCAACTTACATTCAACAAAAATATTACCAAAATCATATTCATTAGCATAGAGTAACTTGATTTGGTCAAAACCCAACAACTTTGAAGTAAGAGTAGAGGTCAAAACATACCTTCTTGAGAGCGCATCAACAACCACATTCTCCTTACCTTGTTTGTAGGCAATTACATAAGGAAAAGTTTCAATAAACTCCACCCATTTAGCTTTCGTATGACTAAGTTTACCTTGATCTTCAAGTACTTTAATGACTGATGATCAGTCTTGACCACAAATTCTCCAGTCCACAACTAGTGTTGCTATGTAGCTAACGCCCTTATTAAGGAATATAGATCATTATCATAAGTTGAGTAGTTCAATATTGCTCCATTTAGATTTTCATTGAAGTAGGCAATTGATTCAGAGTCTTGCTTCAAAATAACACCTATGCCCTTACAAGAGGCATCACACTCAACTTCAAAATACTTGGAAAAATCAGGTAATTGCAAAAGAGGAGCAGAACACAATTTATCCTTCAGCAAGTTAAATGCACCATCTTGTTCCTTTCCCCAGGTAAAACCTCATCTTTCTTAATAACTTCAGTTAAAAAAGCACCAATGGTGCTAAAGTCTCACAAAAACCTCCTATAAAAATTAGCAAGTCAATGAAAACTCTTAACTTGAGTTATACTATTAGGTTTAGACCATTCTTTTATGGCCTTAATTTTATCATCATCTACTTCAAGTCCCTTCGAGCTGACCACAAAATCCAAGAAAACCACACGATCCATACAGAAAGTACATGTAACGACCCGAGAGCACCCCCTAGTCGTTACCGGCGTATTCGACCTCTCGGAGGTCTTATACAAGCCCTTAGCATTCGTCATAGCATTATCATAGAAAAATAGCAGAAAATTTAAAACTTTTCTATAATATAACACAAGACTTAAAAGTCGCCTCATTTAAACCTTTAATAGAAAATCGGAATACTACGTCTCAAAGTAGTAATCTTAAAACACGACTACAACACAAGAGGGACACATCCCTTACAATACAAAAGGAACTACTATCTAGTACAATGAACTTAAAGAAACTCTTAAACATAAAGGTCCTTGAATCTTTAAGGAC
>JAJOOS010007133.1:0-20258 GCA_029582725.1 Solanum chiquidenum
ATTATATGATGCTAATATCTTTTCAAAATTTGATTTAAAATCTGGATATTATTGCCCACATTAAGTATTGTTCTTCTATCCACATGGGAATATTACAAAATAAGAGACTCATGGAAAATGGAAATCAGGTGATAATGATAAAAGTTTGGACAAATTAGGAATTACTAGATTTTAGGAATGATTTGTAACAATATAATTTAATACTCAACATTGTTGAACTAAAAAAGCTATCATGCATGGATTTTGGTTAACATTTGAATCATGGATAAACCTATTGTTGATCTATTGGTTCCTTCTTCTTATATCATGTCTGGCACTGCATGTCTTTGTGAACTTATGCATTTGAGTCAAGATTACAAACATCTTGGATTGTTCCCTTCTTCTTATTTTTTTATAGATATCCTTGCATGTGTATATTATCAAGAGCTACATTATGAAACTAGTAATATGCTTAGAGAATATTAGAATACAATTCTTCAGCGATGAAAATAGAAATGCCACGAGGTTTTATAAAATTGAGAATTTTAATAAGTTGTAATAAGAATCCATAATTATATTGTGCTAGTCATATTGGTACACTCTTGCCAAAATAGGCATATATGGCCTATAACAATGTATGGCATTGCCTTTTGGTAATAGGCCATTTACATTTTCTTGATAATCTAGGAAAATGACAAATCCCGATTACGCCCATATATCCGATTACTTTGTTGGCCACAAGTAATAAAATTATTGACGGTATAACTAGAAAAATGTATATGCCAAAGCAACTGATACTAAAAGAAGAGATATGACGACAAATTTAAGGAACTCCCCGCATGCTCTTTTTCTTTTGCATTTTTACAAGCATACCACGCTGACTCTAATTTTCTTCAAGTTTTTTCTATTTCTCTATGATGGAGTTCTCCTTCTAAACTTCGGTTATAAAACTTTTCAACCAGGCTCATCTTGAATAAATCAAGTAATATTTTACTAAATTATAAAAGTCATTGAATAATGGAACTTCTCAACAACAAAATAAATCGTAGCAAATAACTTATGAAGAAGCCTAACAACAAGAAAATGTCTATTTTGTTATATGAATCGGATTCAATAAAAGTTAATAATTTTAGTTTTACATCTACATTAATTTATTAGAATTGGATTCAACTGAAGATAATAATTTTGGTTCCAAGCATATATTAATTTACCAAAAAAATCCGTCAAGAGCTTCTTGATATAAAAGATGTGCAGGTGTGATTCCTTCTTTATTAAGATATGACATTTTCCACAAAAAACAATTAATTATAGAGCTATTTAAAGATTTTTTGTGATTTATTGTACGTGTTGTAATCTTTATAGTGTCAAAACAAGATATATTATTTAAAATATTTCTGTATTGTTGATATATTGTTACATAATAGTATGATAAATAATAGTAAATGTTTTGATAAATAATAGTAAAATATGACATATATGTCTGTGTCTAAGTCATGTTAATTAGTAATTAATCTTTGCATAGATTTATATATATGTATAAGTGAGTTTACTCTTTTTTATTTAATCAATCTTAGCTTGCTTTAAATTAAGATCTTTTGTTATGTGAATAAAAAATTATATGGCGTAAATTAGGGATGAATCGGTCTTTAATATCATATAAGATGACACCTAAGTCTAACTCAACCCAAAAGCTAGCTTATGAGGAGATAATCGCCCAAATCCATGTAAACAAACCGACAATCCACTCCCCAACCAATATTAGACTTTTAACTCACTCTAACAACATCTGAAACTATATTTATATAATGATCAATCAAATACAATATAAATTTTAATTCTGAAATATCCCTCCCACATTATCAATATCTAAAGCTTTTAGTTTTAATTGAACTTAACAGTTGGACAAGGAGTCCTTTTCTTTTTTTTTTCGTAAAAGGTAAAGTGCAGTCTAGTTGAATTAGAATTAGGTTAATTTCCTTCTTATATATAATCCACATACCTAGATTAGTTCCATCTAAACTATCACTGTTTATTTGATGAATCAAATTGAGATGAGTCAAGTTGAGAAAAATATAGAGGTAGATCAAAAAATTGAGATGAATCATATTGAGATAAATATAGATACGAATGTTGAGATAAATATAGAGACGGATGATATTGAGATAGAGATAGTCTATAATAATAGGACTATAGAAGCGGAGCATAGAGAAAAGAAGAAGAAGACATTGAATCTGCACATTGTAAAAGAGAATCAAGCTAGGTTATTCGATTGCGAAATTTTATATATGTATGGCGTTAATTGTTTGTGTATTCATAATATATTTTTAATTTTACTGATCGTCTATTTACTCTTTAATGTCTTTTCCTTTTCTTTTTCTATATAATCAATAAATATTACTCTTATTACAAGTCCTATTTTATATTTAATGTCTACCTTTATAGGGAATGTAAACTTTAAATAATGTTTGTATGAGAATTTAATTTTTGAAGTTGATCTTGATTACTTGTAAGAACTTGGGTATGAGGAATTAATGTGTGTAATTTCATAGGTATTTCTTAATTTAAAAGTTGTTCAAGTTCATTAGGTTCTATCGAGCTATACATCCTCTCGTCTGCCATCCACACTATATTCACTGTGGTTAATAATTAAGAAGAGTAATCACAATATAATAATCTATACTCACCGTGGTCAATAATTAAGGAAAGTGATCACAATAAAATAATCGTAGCTAAAGTTAGATGCAAGATACATTGTGATAAGAGATATAACATTAAGTTCTTCAAATCGGTACAATTTAAAATCTTAGTGCTTTTGATATAAATTAATGCACTTAAAATATGTGTTCTTGGTGTTCTTAAAGAAAAAGAAGTAAAAAGTGTACATTTGATTTGATCCAAAAATTCCAATTGAAAAGTGTTAAATCTTGTTTGGGTTACCGGAGTTAAAAAAAATGGCATGGATGAGCTTTTTCTTTAACAACAATGACATAGATGAGTCAAACTTCTAACGGATAATATAAATGAACCTTTTCTAAAAGTTCAATGGCATAATTGAGCTTTTCCCCTTAAAAATAACATAGTTGATCTTAGCTTGCTTTAAATTAAGATGTTTGCTATGCGATAAAAAAAATTATATGGCGTAAATTAGGGATGAATCAGTCTTTAATATTATGTAAGATATGACACCTGAGTCTAACTCAACCCAAAAGTTCGCTCACGAGGAGATGATTATCCAAGTCTATGTAAACAAACCGACAATTTATTCCCCAACCAATATTGAACTTTTAACACACCCTAACAATATCCGAAACAATATATATATATATATATATATAAATTTTAATTCTGGAATAGCCCTCCCACATTATCCAACGACTCCTAAATTACAAGTATGGACATATAGAGAACGTAACGTTTTTAGTAGTATAAGATTTTCATACAAATATGGGAGTAATATTCTTGATTAGCAATTATTGGATTAGGAGAGAATCCGGATTATCCGTGTGCCATATTTTATATATGTGTGGCGTTAATTTTACTTATATCAGCTGATTTTTTAACGTATATATTAATCATCGATCGCAAGAAGGCCTTCTGTTTGCGAGCTTAACATGTTGCGGCTCTACTATAAATAATATAATATAAGATCTTGTATCGTGACAAAGGTCTATTTTCTCTTTAATTTTCTTTTTCTATATAATCAATAAATATTATTACAAGTGCTATTATATATTTAATAAATAATACTTTCTTTAATTGATTCATATCTATTTTCTTTTGCACACAACAAGTACAATTAAGTGGAAATGAATAGGGTCTTTTTTATCATAAAAAATTCCCCTTTCCTATCTCAATTAAAAATGTTTCGTAACTTCTTCTTCTTTTTCATTATAAATAAAGAACCACTTCGCATAATCCATACTAATCAATATATTTGCGCGTGCATAAGATCAAAACTGATCCATTCAATTCATGATTAATACAAAGTAAATAACGAGAATTTTCTATTATTTCTGCAACAATTCTTCCTAATTTCACCTTTCAATTCATTCAAAAGATTAATATTCCCCATTACGTTAGGCTTGATTAACTCTAAATAATGTTTATTTGAAATTCGTGTGCGGGATTTATTCTAGCTATTGTTTTAACATATATATTGATCATCGATCATAAGAAGGAGGTAACGCAACCAAACACATTATTTGTAAATTCCATCGCTTAGCTAACGCAACCAAACACATTTTTTCTTTCCAACAACAAGACTTGCCTCACACCACAATATAGTATAATATGTTGTATCGTGATGGATGTCTAAGTGAAATTTGTTGTCAATTTACCATCACATGGTACAATTAAGTGAAAATAAATGGGGTCATGGGTCTTTTGATAATGAAAGAAAAATCCCCTTTCATATCTCAATTAAAAATGATTCCCTAACTTCTATTTTTCATTATAAAAATTCAAAACGTACAAATGAACCACTTAATTAGAATAATCCGTACTAAACAAAATCTTTGCGCATGCATATGATCAAAACTGATCAAGAATCCAAACATGATCCATTCAATTCATGATTAATACATTTTAAATAACTTATTATTTGAGTTAATTCTGCAACAATTCTTCCTAATTTCACCTTTCAACTCATTCATTTGTTATAAACTTTTATACACAATTTCAATGAAGGGTCAAAAATACTCTAGTCTCTACTATATGAAATGAATATGGATTCTAATTTTATACACTATTATACTTCGGAGTTCCATCGTAATTTCGTTTCTTTTTGGTAGTGTAACAGAGCTCAAATTTAAAGTATACAAAGTAATTTTAAACTATAGTCGAAACTAATTAAGATGTACATTTTTACATTTTTTTGGGAAGTATTTTGATCTATCCTATCTACCCTGGAGCTCCGTCAAAGTCTAGAACAAAAATGAGACAAATTTACTAATGACAAAGGTAGGAATAACTTCAAAATATAACAAATGATAAAATCAAAAAATGGAAAACCACAAAAATTTTAGTCTTCAAACAGTAGTATTTAATAAACAAATACATGATATAAATTTATATTTTATAAGCTTGCTAATCTTTAATTTATGTATTTTTTTCCACAACTTTAAGACAACCTTTTTGTCATTATTTCATAACATTTGTGAACCTGTTGTTTTGTTCAAGGCAATTTTGTAAAACTGTGCTAGTTGTCAAATCACCAAAATCCCAAAGTTATTTTCAAAAGATTTTACTTAATTAATTGTGGAACCACAATTTTTCATTTAAAGAATCCACACATAAAAAAAGTAAATATACAAATAAATTAAATTAAATTAAATTAAATGCCGGATTCAACAAAATGGTAAATATATACATTAAATTTTTCTTTACGACACATCTTAGGCCAAAGGTGGCTACGCCAGCTCGTTCCTATCTTCTTATTGTGATTCGGTATAATTACTTAAAGATATAAATATGTATAACAACATATATTTTTAATAAAGATTAATTGCGTTTGTTATTTTCCTATAACAATAGATATTTAATATAATCTAATAATATATTAATTCTGGTCATGATCATTTAGCAATATGGATATCAATTAGTATATTGGGATGATTTTTCCTTCTAGTGTATTAGATTGTTATATTTCCCTAAGGTATCTTAATTACTAGACTTATTCGGTGTCTAAAAGTCTTTTCCTTTTTATATCCATGGCCTAATGAAGGAGTTTGTGTGAAAAATAAAGATAGTTTTTTGGAAGTACAAAAAATATCTTAGATATTTAGTAGAATTTTCTAGAGTAAATATCTTTGATATTTATACTTAAGAAAAATTTAGATGTTATAGATAATTAGATATTTTTAGTAAAATATAGAAATATATTCTTGTTACATAGTTAGAAGATAAGGATATCTAGATATTTTTTGTAGATGTATCTTGAATAGTTTCTAGAAGTATTCCTATACAAGTATAAATAGGGGTGACATTAAACATTTGTAATTAACCTAAGAACAATCCAATTCAAGAGTCTTCTTCCAGAAACAAGTTCTCTTTTCTAGCTTACTCTTCTTTAGTTGAATCTTCCGATCTTAGTCAACGATCTATAACATAAAGATGATTTTTTGGAAGTACAAAAAATATCTTAGATATTTAGTTGTGCTTTTTATTTGATGGTACGTAATTGTAATCTTAGTGGGAATGTGCATGTGATAGTAAGGCCTAAGTAAAACATTCAAATGTCCAAAAGGTTGCATTAATTCAAGCTATAATTAGAGCTGTCAATATGGGCTGACCTACCTCATCTGTGAAAAAATGATAAAGTTGATTTTTGGAATATCATAAATTTTTCTAGTATAGTTTTTAGAATGGTTTAGTGTAGTACCTAAAATAATTACCTTAAAAAAATATCTAGACATTCTATAGAAGTTGCCTTGAAGAAATATCTAGTTATTCTATAAAAATTGCTAGAAGATAAGTTTACTAAAATTTTCTTGTAAATATTCTAGAGAAGAAATTTTTGTAGTAAATGATAGAATAGTCTAAAGCTTGTAATATCTAGAATCATTCCTACACAAGTTTAAATAAGAGTGACCATTGTCATTTGTATACAACCAAAAAATAACCTAAGAACAACCCAAATAAAATAGTCTTTTATCATAAACAAGTTCTCCCTTCTAGCTTACTCGTTTTTAGTTGAGTAATCTTAGTTAACGATCTTGGGCTAGTAGAAGGTTTTTCGATTATACTTTTCCTCAGCTATTCTCTACATGGTATCAGAGCCATAATCATAGGTTGACTTGTGGGTTTTATTTCAAGATTGGGTTGATGGTAGATTCAACTGATTTTTGAAATTTGACTAGCTAGGTCGGATTAGCCCATTTTTGTGTGGGCCAGAAAATGGTCAGCCCCACAAGTATGTGAGCTACGGGCTTTGTTGGGCTAACCCTCTCTTCTTAAAAGTATATTTTTTATAATTTTGTAAATTAAATTATAATTTAAAAATATTACCATAGATATCGACTAAACAATATTACACGGTGTTAGTGTTACTACTTGTTAGTCAAATATACAAATAAAATTATCTTTATAATATTTATTAAGTTTGATTTCAAGTAAAAACATAAATAGCTAAATAGAAATATTAACCTAATTATTTTTCATTAGTCATAATAAAACATAAAAAATATAACAATAATCCATAGCATATGTAGTACATATTTTATAAACATAATTTGTATTTAAATTGTAATATTTCAAACTTTAAACAGATTTTTAGTTAGCACTCTTGTTATTTTTAATACTCTATTTAATTTTAATTTTTATTTGGCCCTCGGATCGGCCCTATCCATATTTCTCAAGCTCAACAAATCGGCATACTTATTTAGTTTGGGCTTAAAAACTCTTTTCTTAAATGGGCTTTAAAAATCATAGTTTATCCCTATCAAATCACGGGTTAGGTCAGATCAGTCCAACGGGCCTAGCCCATATTGACGGCTCTACCTATAATGATCTAAAAGTATTTCTGTCCCATCACATACACACAAACATGAAACAACATAAGAAAGAAAGAATTAACAACTTGTGGAAGATCCACTTAACTTTCAACATTGTTTTAATACACAAAATACCGTCAAAACATAATTAGTGTTCGTCAAATACCAACACTTGCAAATTGATTAGATAATAACAACAAAAAACTTTTAAAAAATTTAATTAGTAGACGATGACGACAACAACAAACTAAATCAATGCCCCTTTGATTGCCGCACTATTTCATTTCAAGATATATAACTTTCAATTTTTTTTAGGAAGTTACATATATTTTGTTCTTTGCGAATGTTGCAGTAGACATAAGTCAATATATATCATATTGCCTAATAAACAAAACAAGAAATTAAAAGTTAAACATATGTCAATTCCAATTTTAAAATAATTAAAAAAGGAAATTTGAATTATATATCAAACCACCTCGAAAGCCTCAATCTCCTCTGGATCATCAATAGCTTTTCCCGTAATTAAAATTCTCGAAATATCAGAGGCATGCGTGTCCAAAAATGATTTCCACTATAAACAAAAAATGATTTCAGTCATATTATTATACAAAAACAAAGACGTAAACAAAGTGTTAAATTATTAGAAAAAGCCAAAAACAAATTTTCTAACTCACCTTTTTTACTATTGTATCCTGAAAATCGAAAGGAACAAATTTGTCATACTAAATCATAATCAAATCAAATGCAGGAAGCTTCCAAATTTGTTTCATATCGCTAATATATTTCCTCACTTCCCACATGTTGAATTGAACTTCTTTAGACTTTACACTAAGATTTAAACTTCAAAGACCCCAAGTCGAGTGGATTGCATCCTGACATTAAAAAAATATTTAATTAAAATATTAATAAAATAAAGAAAATTATGAAATAAATTACTTATATTAATAAAATCAATCCATTAGTAAAATTTGTCAATTGAAAAATATATTCCTCACCAATCACCTCCAACAGTTTTGGTAGAGGGTGTGCACATGATATTAGAGGTGATGTCGGATAAACATTCTCGACGGCTAATTTATCAATTTCTCCTAATATCAGACAATTTACAAAATAAGATTTTTTTGTCAGTTTTGCGAAAACTCTTTTAGTCCAAGCGAAAAAGACAAACAATACGAAATATACTGAGAAAAATCTATCCATATGTCCCCATTGCGAAGTTGATCATCGAGCCTAAGTGTGATCTCCGTCACCTGAACAACACACTGTAATAGAGAAACAACTATTTCTATATAGTGCTCAATAGTTATAAAGCAATGTATTGTTTCATTCTCCCCATCAACTTGAGTGTCTCTTATTATTTTTGGTCTTTTTTTGAACACATACGTGTATACTTCAATACTCACACACAAAAAACTACTAATAGAAATAAATAGTGACAATCCTCATGCAGTTAAAACTATCAAAAGCAACTCCACCTTCAAATGCTAAATTTTCTTGAATTGTATAACAAAGATCTGCTGCGATTTTGCAAAATTGCTATTTAATATACTATATTCAATCGAAAAATGTCATGAATGCAAAGTGATAGTGTAATAGAAATTTAAACAAGGCATATATAAACAATTCAACAATTATCAATAGATAGTCAAACAACCAAATCATTATAGACAGAACTTAATTATGTCCCCAGCGGAGTCGTCATTTCTATTTTATCGAAAATAAAAAGAAATAAATGACTTATTTTCAAAAATCAAAACATTTTAAGAAAAATTAATTTTAAAAAGAGAGTCACTACTTAATTTTTGAAAGAAATTAAGAAAACTTAAGATTTTTCAAAAGATTTAAACAAACAAAAAATCACTTGAAATTCAAAGAGGATTTGGGATTCAATTTACACTTCAAGAATGAATTAGACATTCGAAGTATCTGCTAACATGTAGTACCAACAAATTAACGATATATTTAACTAATTTTGAAATTAGCTAAAGAGATTTTTTTTTTAAACAAGTAACTCATGTATTGACAAGACAACTAATGAAATAAATAATAAATAAAAATAAAAATTATTTCAATTTAAATATAAAAAGAAGAAATGACTTTATTTTGGAAATTTAATTAAGTAAAAATCAAGTCAAGTAAAAGTTGGCCAATACAATAAATAAATATAGAAAGAAAAAAAATTGAACTTTGACTCCTTTCCCAAATTCAACCGAATTGGGCTTAAGATTCTCCCGTCTGTCCTAACTTTAAATCATTCTAAATTAGGTTGACAGACCCAAAATTTTACTTCTTGTTATAACTCTAGAAACTGATTCCAACTAATGGGTTTTAGCTCAGTCTTTCTGTTGAACCTGATGTGCAAAAGATTTTGGCTTTAGCCGATTTTTCCTTCAAAAACTACATATACGCTGAATGTATATTTATTTTAAAAATCATAAATGACATCGATCAAGGAGGTATTTGAAGACACTATATATTTTATTTTTATATCATATGCAAATGCATAAAATGTACAATATATTTTTTTGCGTCTAAATGTTTGGTTCAAGAGCAAATTAATTTTTTTCCATTAAAATAATAAGGAATTTGGTATCCGAGATTTTGCACAATAGGACATATATGAACAGTACATTAAGTCGTTTTCAAAAATAATTCATATATTCACATGGACAAAAAAAGTTATTTGTAAATTATCATTCTCAGTTGCTAGTATATTAAGTTGTTTTAAAAAATAATTCATATGTTTGCTGGGATAACACTAATGAAAAAAAAAATTATTGAATATCTTTCTTGATTACTTTAACAATAGTACAAAGTGGCTAGAAATTCAAAATATACAAGTTTACATGCATGTATTGAATTCTTAAAATAACTTTTCATCTTTTGTGCAGAACTCAAGTTGCTATATTACAAAATAGGTGAAGACAATTTATTATTGACTCCAGTAGCATCTTTCTTTTATTCGTCATTTTAGCTTTGATTAATAAATTTAAAAAATTCTTGCACTTATATTTTGAATCAAGATCTCAGTTCAATCGTGTCATTATTCAATATTTGTAATGTGCTCAGTTCTAATAAAGAAGTTTAACTTCAATACCAAAGAATTTGATGCGATTCATCGGACCCAAATTGCTTCGACGCTTTCCTTAAGTATAGGTCTTTTACGATAGAGTCCAAATTAATCAGACTTCAATTTTGATATCAAACACTCAATAAATAAAAATTGAACTATCATGACAAAGTTCATGGTAAACCAATAAATAATCTTTTAAAAAGGTATAATGAATAGTGCACCTTGTAGACGTATCTATCCTCTATTTTATATTTGCATCAAAGGAAAAAAAATTACGTAACAGGATAGCCTAACTTACTTGGACCGTTATAACAACATAGAAATGAAAAACTACTAACAGACTTGGGTCTTAGTATACTAAAGCTCTATTGGTGACTCTACTGGACCAAGAATAGAAATTCAATAGTTCAAAATCAGATCAACAGACCCAGGAAGATTATCAATGTATTATTAGGAAAATTAAATATGTTAAGGACTTATAAACAGTAATCATTTACATCTTATGTCTTAACTTATATGAACAAGTATTATTGACGGCTCTAACTATAATGATCTAAAGATATTTTTGTTCTAACACATATACACAAACATGAAACAACATAAGAAAGAAAGAAAGAATTAACAACTTGTGAAAGATTCACTTAATTTTCAACATCGTTTTAATACACAAAATACCTTCAAAACATAATTAGAGTTCGCCAAGTACCAACACTTGCAAATTGATTAGATAATAACAACAAAAAAAATTCAGAAAATTGATCAGTAGACAACGACAACAACAACAACAAACTGAATCAGTGCCCCTTTGATTGCCGCACTATTTCAATTCAAGATATAACTTTCAAATATTTGTTAGAAAGTTACGGATATTATGCTCTTTGCGAATGTTGCAGTCGACATATGTCAATTCATATCTTATTGCCTGATAAACAAAATAAGAAATTAAAAGTTAAACATATGTCAGTTTCAATTTTAAAATAATTGAGAAATGAAATTAGAATTATATATCAATTCACCTCGAAAGCCTCAGTCTCCTTCGAATCACCAATAGCTTTTCCAGTAATTCAAACTCTCAAAATATAGGGGGGAAGGCGTGTTAAAAATGATTTCCACTATAAACAAAAAATGGTTTCAGTCACATTATTAAACAAAATAAAAAGAGCGTAAACAAAGTACTAAATTATTGGGAAAAGTCAATAACAAATCTTCTAGCTCACATTTCTAGCTATTGTATCCTGAAAAATCAAAAAGAACAAATTTGTCATACTGAATCATAATCAAATTAAATGCATGAAGCTTCCAACTTCGTCTCATATCACTAATATCTTTCCTCACTTCC
Source organism: Solanum chiquidenum (assembly GCA_029582725.1). Taxonomy (NCBI): domain Eukaryota; kingdom Viridiplantae; phylum Streptophyta; class Magnoliopsida; order Solanales; family Solanaceae; genus Solanum; species Solanum chiquidenum. The sequence continues at coordinate 11,882 of JAJOOS010007133.1, forward strand.
CACATTTTGAATTAAACTTTTTTAGACTTCACAATAAGATTTAAACTTCAAAGGTTCAAAGTCAAGTGGATTACATCCTATTAAAAAATATTTAATAAATAGTATCAATAAAGTAAAGAAAATTATGTAATAAATCACTTGTATTAATAAAATCACGCCACTAGTAAAATTTGTCAATAAAAAAATGTGTGTCTCACCAATCAGCTCCAACAGAAAGGCAGAGGGCGTGGACGTGATATTTAAAGTGATATTGAATTAACATTTTCGATGGTTGTTTTCTCAATTTCTCCTAATAGCAGACAATTTACGGAAGATATTTTTTTTTTGTTAATTTTGCGACAACTCTTTTCGTCCAAGCGAGAAAGATAAGCAATACGAGATATAGGGACAAAAATCTATTCATATGTCTACAATGCAAAGTTAAACATCGAGCCCTAAGTATAATCTCTGTCATCTGAACAACACAATGTAGTAGAGAAGCAATTATTTTTATATAGTGCTCAATAGTTACAAAGTCATTGTGCGGTTTCATTCTCAAAAAGCTCTCATCAACTTGAGTGTCTCTTATTATTTTTGGTCTTTTTTTGAACACATGCGTGTAGACCTCAATATCAACACACATAACTACTAATAGAAGTAAATAGTGACAATCCGCAGGCAACAAAAATTATGAAAAGCAACTCCACCTTCAAATGCTACATTTGTCATATATATGAGTTCCATATTTTTTTTCTCTCTGAGATGAATCTCGATGCAAAGAGTAGCTAGTAGCGAAACTATGATAACTCTCATAAATACGAAAGTTAAAACAAACATAATCATTTTCTTTTTGTTTATGATTATGGTAGTGGAAAATCTTAGGATTGTCTGCAATAGTATTATGTAGGAGGAACAAATTTGTCTTACTGAATCATAATCGAATCAAATACAGGAAGTTTCCAACTTTCTCTTATATTGCTAATATTTTCCCTCACTTCATGCATATTGAATTGAATTTCTTTGAATTTTACAGTAAGATTTAAAATCCACATGTTCAAAATCGAGTGGATTACATTCTAACATTAAAAAATATTTAATTAAAAGTATCAATAAAGTAAAGGAAATTATGAAATAAATCACTTGTATTAATAAAATCACGTCACTACTAAAATTTGTCAATCGTAAAATATATATCTCGCCCATCACATCCAACAGTTTTGGCAAAGGGCGTGAATGTGATATTGGAGATTATATCGAATTAACATTCTCGGCGGTCATTTTATCAATTTCTCCTAATATCAGACAATTTATGAAAGAGAATTCTCTGCTGGTTTTCTCCCGTCCAAGCGAGAAAGGTCTCCATTGGGAAGTTGACCATCAAATCCTAAGTGTAATCTCCATCACCCAAATAATAGACTGCAATAAAAAAATAATTATTTTTATATAGTGCTCAGTAATTACGAAGTCAGGGTGTTGTTTCATTCCCTTATTAACTTTAGTGTTCCTAATCATATTTGGTTTTTTTTTGTACACATACGTCCAGACCTCAATACCCACACACAAAGAACTACTCATAAAAGTAAATAGTGACAATCTACAGGTAGCTAATCGTGTGGTTCCTAAAAAAATTACCATAAGCAACTCCACTTTCAAATGTTACATTTGCCATATACATGAGTTCCACAATTTTGTTCTCTCGGGGGAATCCCGCTGCAAAGAGTAGTTAATAGCGAAACTATGATAACTTTCATAACCATGAAAGCTAAAACAAACATAATCACTTTCTTTTTGTTTGTGGTTATTGTAGTAGAAAAGTTTAGGAGTGTCTTCAATATTATATAGGAAAAACGTCAATTTGTTTAACAACAATAGCATGCACATATATATATTAATTCTTTATTGTTGAAAATAATAATTCAAAAGTTGAAGTAGGACTCCTAAGTTGATTAAAATTTATTATTTATGGTATTTACTTATTTATGTTTAATTAGAATTTGTTAATTAAAGTGGTTACTAGTCCTAGTTTAATTTGGTTTTTACTTTTATAAATAGTGATGTTACTGGTTATCTTCGATATACAGAAAATATAGAAAACATATAAATATACAGAAACATATAGAACTTTTGAGTTTATAAGTAAAATAGCTTCCTTCAAATGGTATCAGAGCTAGTAATCTTCACCACCAAATAATATATATGACATCAAATATGTTTCCACTAATTTCTTCTCTTATGTTCAAAGGGGAGAATTATCAAATATGGGTTGTGAAGATGAAGACATATTTACAATCTGTAGATCTATGGGATATTGTTGAAGAAGACGGTGAACCATCACCACTACCTGCTAATCCAACTTTGGCTCAAATCAAAAATCATAATGAAGAAAAAATTAAAAAGTTCAAAGCAATGAATAGTTTATAATCCTCTCTGGAAAATTTTTCACAACAATCATGACGTGTGAAACTCCAATGGAAATATGAAATTTTAAGTTTGAAAAGAAAAAAAGACGGAAAAAGGAAAAAAAAGAAGGGCTAGCCTATCAAATTCCTTGACCCGCGAGACTTTGTTCGGGTGGGACTAGGCCGACCCTTTTTTACGGCTCTATTTAAAATTGATCTAAGTTTTGTACTCCCTCCATTTCGATTTATGTAATGTTTACTTGACTTAACATGAAGTTTTTTTTTTAAAAAAAACACTTTTAAATTTGTGGTCTAAAACAAACCTTAGATGTTCATATGACTATAAATCATCTTACTAAGAATAAAATAAATATTTTAAAATTAAAATGTTTTTAAATATACTAATACATAATTCTTTTGGATTTGACTAAAAAGAAAAATATGTCACATAAACTAAAGTAAAAATAATATAAATTTTCATAGTGTTAAGAGTTAATTACATTATATCCCTACTCTTTTTCAAATTACAAAAATTTCTTAAAATTAAAGAATACCAGATGTATCAGTCGTGATACAATGCTATTCAGGAAACCTGCAAACACATAGTTCACAATTGAATCTGAGAGGGGAGGGGTGTATTCAAGAGGGAATAGGAATGCATCCGAGAGGGAAGAGTTGCATCAGAAAGAGGATAGAGATGTATTCAAGAGAAGATAGGATGTATCAGAGAGAGATTTTTGTAAATTTTTTAAATGGTAGAAAATTTTAGAAACTATAATAAAATAAGATGTGTATTTAGATATTTTTTCTAAATTAAAATTGAAAATATAATTAATTATATTTGGCTCGTGAATGAGCTTTCAATTATCTAGTCTATTATATTATATAGAAGAGTCATGAGAAGGACGACCAATGTCATTTTTAACAATTTTTACAGCAAAATAATAATTAATCTATATATATAATAAAGCTAGATTTAGAAGAAGCGATGTGACACCTCTCAATAACCTAGAATGTTATTTATCTTTTTTTTTTTTTTTTTTTTTTGACATTTATTGGATTTTCTCCTCACTTTATGTAATTATTCAAGTACTAAATGACTAATATTTTTGGTTATTGAAAAGTCACCGTCTAATAGCATTACTCTTCTCAAATGTAAAAGGCATTAGTAACTTGAAACGGCTCATTTAGTATTTCTTAATTACACCTTCCTCCTCTCTTCCTCTTTTATTGGTTTCTTCTCTAAAAATGTAACTGTTGAAAACGCTTATTCTTATTTGACACACAATATTATACATCTCATATACAATAATATACAAAATTGAATATTGATATATAATATTATACGTCCAATATACAATATTATGTAAAATTAAAATTATAAAATGTTTATTTATATATCCGCGTACAACTTTTGGGCATTTTTTTTATTCAATTAAGCAACTTCATAAATACGATGTTCTCAAAAACCGACACAATTCATTTGAGGTTTATGCACTTAAATTATTATTTCTCATGATTTTCGCTTATAATATTGAACACTAAATCAATAACCTAAAGTACAAATAGAAAATAGCCCTCAAAGGTTATTATATATGAATGTTCGATACACAAGAATTTATAGTTTTTTTTGTTTCGTACAAATTATGCGCAAATTACCTATTTAAATGAACAATTTTAGCATTATTTCTCTTAGAAAATTTGTACATAATCATCCTAGCAATTTTGTAGAACCAAAAAGCACTAACAAGTTGCAATCCCAAAGCCATGGCCTGTAAAATCATAAAAACATTATAATGTCATCAATTTATTGTTTTAAATCAGATTTTTGGTTAATTAAGTAAAAGAAATAATTGTGTATTAGTAAATAAATAAATATTTGTATCAGTTAAGTTACCTTAATGAGAATTGGATTATTTGCAGAAAGAGTCACATAAGTTAGATATGGCCCCCCTATCATCCTACCACAACTAAAAATCATTGCAAATAAAACCTGCAAATTAAAACAAATCAACCATAAATTAATGACTTAATTAAACTTTGTGTCCACTAAATTAATGTATCATATATGAAGAAAAAAAATCTTTAAATTGGAAAGAAAATAAGTAAATATATGAAAAGTTATGTTGCTTGGACTCTTCAAAAATGTTAGCGAGTGCGTGTCGAATATTTTAAAAGTAGTATATATTTGGAGAATTCGACATTACGACATTGAAAGTGAAGAGTCCGAAAAACTTAGGTGAGAAGCTAACATCAGCTGCAAGATTAAAGTCAGTGTCTTTGTATCCAAGCTCTTTGAGAATTTCCCTCATGTGTAAAAATGGACTAGAAATCTCTGTCACGCACAATGATGCTACCATTTCTGAACCACACTGCAAATCACAAACATCTCTTAAAGGTAAGGATTTTGTTAACTCCTTGTATTCAAAACACTAAAAAAAAAAAAAAGTGAGAGAGTTTTTCCAAGCCCATAATTTGCTTGTGTCTTTAAGTAATTTAATCTCCTAATCAGTGGATCTCACCATATAGAATAAAGTTCAACTGATCTCATCATGTATATGGGATAACTTATCTCACGGCCATTGTTACATGGGTATACGGTGGGACAAATAACTCCATCTTATGACTATGGGTATACGGTGGGATAAATAATTTCAGGACTATCTAATACCTCCAACCAAACACAAAATAAAATAATCTTACATAATTTTATCCTGTGATTATTATACCTTATACCTCACGACTCCTAAATCTCAAAGTAGTTAAACATGAAGAAATATTAAAATCATAACTCACCCATTCATAGGCAAGGCCAGCACCAAGTCCAACAACACTCACCAAATGGTGAATTAAGTTATCAATCTTCACTTGTTTGTCAAAAAGACAACATACAAAATCATAAATAAGGTACCCTACTGTCACTGCCAAAGCCCTCATCTGTTCATCAATTTTTTCAACAATCAACATATAATTAGAAACCAAATTCTTGAGTTAAAATAAAATATATTTTTAATTTTAAAAAAAAACATACCTGCTTGTGAGAAGATCTTGAAGCCAAAGGACAAAGTGGACAATTCCAATCTTGAACAGAAATTAAACTTAAAGTTACTGCTAAAATTGCATGAATAGTTGAAACCAAACGATTGCAAAAATCGTAAGAACTATTTGGGAACAACTTTCTTGTTAATAAAAATAATGTTGTCCATGATACAACTCCAAATACTATCAAATTTAGTATTGAATCGTCCATCTAAGGAGAAAATTCTCTTGGAATAAAAATAGATACTAATATATAAAATATAATAATAAAAATAGATATAAATGAGGGGAAAAAATACAAGAAATTAAATGTCGGCAACAAAAATCATTAAATGTATATTAAAAGTTGGGCAGGTATAAGTAGACGGTTGAAATTCAATGCATTAATGTACGTTAACCTACTTCTAGCTAAGAATTAATTATTTCCAATTTTAGGAAATTATTGGTAACTTACTACTAATAATTATTCAATTTCAAAAAAAAAGAGGAGTTCGGTTATTGTTCAAAGTTGAGAGAGGAGTTCGATTATAGTAGCAAAATTGGACGGTGAAAATGATTTTCAGCGGAAAAAGTGAAATTATTCAATGTGTTTGTTGGGATTATGGGCAAATGGGAAATGACTTCGATGCATTTATCTTTTGTATTGTTGCTTAATTTGATGAGATTTATCCGAATGTGGCTTGTCAAAAATTTGTTCAAAATAATTGGACGGTTGGCTAATAGTTGGTGCCTTGGTGGACAAATTAATGAATGAAATGGAACCACACATTGGTGACAAACGAAAACTTTGGGCTCGTGTTGACTGAAGAGTGAATTAGATTCAATACCTAATTTGTTATGGTACAAGAATCAAACCGATCGGATATCAGTTTCCATGATCTCTGATAATTTTAGGGTCCATTGCACGCTCCAAATCGGTTAATGAAATCATTTTTAGTTGGAAACAAAGTTTGTAATTTTGTCTATTTACGTCACTATGCTCTTGACCCAAACAAGCCCATAATAGATCTGTTTTGAGCAACTTACAAAAATAACTATATTTATAGGGTTATTGAAGTTCAATAGCTATAAGTATGTTATTTATAAAAAATGACTACAATTTATATCTTTTTCTAGCTGTATTTCTTTATATGTTTTTATTTTTCTATTTATACACTAATACAGTTTTAATTACAATGAACTAAATAAGGAATATGTATTAATTGTATACAATTAGCATATGAATATTTTGAATTCAAATTGGTATCTCTATTTATAAAATTTAAAGTATTAACATATCAAGGATACATGTATTTAAAAAACTTAATGTATTAATTATCAAACAAGGTAAAATATGGCAATTAACATATGAATACGATAATTTGAAAAATGAATTCATTGTTGTTATTCAAAAAATGAATACAATATAGTATATATATGAATACATTGTTGTTAAACAAAAGATCGATACATTGGACAACATAGAAACAAGAAAAAAGGAAAATAATAAAATGTGTAGCTATCAAAGTGTGTAAGTATTCGCTTGTATAAAAAAATTGATAAATTCAACAAACGCCAATCTCTTTTTGGTCAAGTTTTTTTTGTAGTACTTGAGATTTGGTGTTAACTCGTGTATTTTTTTAAAAAAAATATAGTATTAATGTATTCAATTATACTTGTATTGCCTAATCAATCTTTTAAATTGGATATATTACTTATGTATCCAGATATACTTGTATGCACAAATCACCATTTCAACTTGTGTTAATATTACAATACAAATATCTATGTATATAAGTATTCTACTATTTACAAATTTGACAATCACACAAACCTCAATCTCTTTTTGCTCATGTTCTTCCTTTACTACTTTTTTTTATAACTATAACCATTGTAATGGAGAAAACAAAATAATTCTTCAATCGAACCCCTATAAAAATAGATGAAAATATGGATGGATACAAATATAATCTTCATAAAAAAGAGAGAAAAAATCAACTAAAAGATACTTGATGAATTCAAAACACAATCACACAAATCTCAATCTCTTAATTTTTGCTCATGTTCTTCCTTTACTACTTTTGTTTTTATAACTATAGTCATTGCAATGGAAAAACAAAATAATTCTTCAATCGAACCCCTATAAAAATAGATGAAAATATAGATGGATACAAATATAAACTTCATAAAAAAGAGTGAAAAAATCAATTAAACGATACTTAATGAATTTAAATCACAAAAATTGCTCCTAGAATCATCAAAAAGATCTTAAATTGAAAGGTATATGGGAGGAAAATATTGAGAATATGTGATATAGGAATATTGATGAAAGAGAAAGTATTAATGAGGGTAAAAATGAAAAATTGATCACATAAAATGTGCCTAGACATAATTAATTATCCTTGTAAGAATAATTTTCCTATTTAATATTTAATAACTTTCCTAATTATATGTATATAATTAAATTTGCTATTTATTATGTAGTTATATCCATATAACATAAAAAAGATAAACTGTAGCTATTTATTTTAAATATATATTGATGTTTGTCATATTCTGTAGTTTTTCCACACCAATTTTTACGCTAACAGGCCCAAAATAGATCATTTTTTTTATGAAAGAGACACTTACTTGTATATAAAGAGAACGTAAAGGGCATAGGTGATAGTCAATTTCGACAAAACCTTTATCAACACAAAGTGTCTTCATAATTAAAAAAGAGTCATTAGTCATTTGAATCCTCAAGCTTTTTTAGGGAGACAAAGTGTAAACATACGTAATTTTGACATCGTCAGTTAATTTGTACTTATTTTTAAAAAATTTATATGCATTTACATATATAACGTCTAAAGTTAGTTTTGACAAAATTTTAAATTCAAACACAATATAAAAAATTTCATATAATTGAACTTCAAAAATAATACTATATGATATTTCAATCCCTCTCCCGATCTCTGAATAAAAAATATCAAGTAAAATAA
>JAJOOS010007134.1:0-39523 GCA_029582725.1 Solanum chiquidenum
ATCTCTTATTTAATATACCCACACTGTGACATATCAGAGTTCCTGGAGACACCCACATGGACATCTTGGATCTCAAATCTATATTTCTTACCCTTTATTCATTTTATTTACTTTGTTTACTAATCAATCGATATTCTAATTTCTATTTCACTGTAAGAATTAATGAAAATTGAGGAAATATGAAGTGTTCTCACATGCTTTGGTGAAAAATATTTCTTTCTCATTTGTCGTGAGAAGAGAAGTTCAATTATTTCAAAAATGGAAAATGCTCAAATATGGCATCGAACTTTGAGAAAAGACTCATTTATGCAATCCGTTAAAAGTTTGATTCATCTATGCCATTGACGTCTGAGAAAATGCTCATCTATGCTATTATTTTTAACCCCAATTTTACGGATCCAGTTTTAAATAACTTTTAACACTTTTTAATTGGGGTTTTGATCGAATGTACTTTTTTTTCTTTTTCTTCCTCAAGAACACAAAGAACATATGAAGAACATAAAGAACTCCCAAATTTCCAACTTCTTCAATTTTTCACGAAATCACCTCAAATTTCAGGAGTAGCTTTCCTCCGAGCTAGAAACTTAAACTAAATATGATTTGAGCTCGAACTCAACCTAACTCAACAAGATCCAGTTGAACTTTTTTCAAAGTTTCCAAATTGCATTAATTGTTGAATTTTCTCCCCAATTCCAAATTACTTGAAATTTTAAACATAGAGTCTAAAATACTAGGAAACAAAGATATAGTGTCAAAAACCACAACAAAATAAATAATTATAAAAGAAATTGAAAAATTGGGACTGATTCACACGGGTGAATTTTTTTAATTACACAAATAAATTTAGAATTTTGGCTTTTAGAAAAAAATCAATGATATGGCCGAATTATAATTGGTCAAATGTAAAAAATATTTTGCAAAACCGGAGTTAAGAATTTGGGAGTTCTAGATGTTCTTCATGTATTCTTGATGTTCTTGAGGAAGAAGAAGCGAAATGAGTACATTTGATCCGAACCCCCAATTGAAAAGTGTTAAAAGTTTTTGGGGTCTTACTGAGGTAACAAATAATTTTGCAAAATCGTAGTTAAAAATAATGGCATGGATGGGCCTTTTCTCAAACAACAATGACACAAATGAGTCAAAATTTATACGGATGACATAAATGAATTTTTTTCTCAAAGTTTGATAACATATTTGAGCCTTTTGCATTTTAATAACGAAACAATTTTACTTATTGTTAAAAGGGTTGAAAAGAGGGACCTCTTGCGCCGTCGCTCGATTTCAACTTCGGTAAACCATCGGTCAAGAGATTATTTTTGGACAAAATTTTCGTTAATTATTTAATAAATTATTTACCTAAATAATTATTTGATTATAATTAAATTGGGCAAAAATATCGTGGATTAAATAGAACACAATAACAAAAAAGGAAAATAGAGAAGAAGAAGAATAACTCAAGGATTTAATTAGGTTCAGTTATACCTACTCCTCCCAACAAAAGTAAAGAGAGTTTTCCACTATGAAAGAAAGAGAACAAGTTTTACAATGCTTTCAAGCCATTAAGACTACATTGTATATCATGTACAATTCCTTAGAATTTCCAATTATATCCCCTATATATAGAACCGAAGTTGTCCTAAACCTATAAGGAAATTTTTTTCCCAATCCTTAAAGGACAATCTTTCATTTTCCAAATCTATTAAAACAAAGGGTCTCCTAAACTAATAGGAATGATAGTTTCCTAAAATTTACAGGGAAAAACTCAAAACATAATTAAAAAATCTCCCATTGGCTTGAATTCCGTTCATCAACTTAAATAATGTCTCTCTGCCTTGCTCTCAGTCCTTCAAAGGGCATACTGAGTACCTTTCATACCAATCAAGTTTAAGGAGTACCTAAACTTATTGGTTTGACTATCTTTGTCATTATATGTCATGTATTATTATGTTTAGATACATTCATCACATTAACAACCCCTTTAGATTCAATATCTCGGATAAAATGATGTCGGTATACCATATGTTTTGTTCGATTCAAGACTTGTAACCAAATAGCCCATTTCACTGCCTTTGTAATGCAAATACAAATTTACCAAGTTGTATTCCAACGGACAACACTACCATAAAGAGTACATATTCCCTTACCCACGTCACCTCATAGTCTGAATCCACATAACCTACTGCTTGTTAACTTAGCTTGTCCTTTGAAAAAGGCATCCCACATCTGCACTAATCTTCAAGTATCTCAAGATCCAATTCAATTCAGAATTTACACAACATTAACAACGTTAGAAATATCAAGACGAGTGCAAACCGTAGCATACACAACGCTATCAACTTCACTCGAATATGGAACATTAGATACTCAATGATTTTACAATCTCTTTTTCACGTCTACTTTGTCTAATTCTTTAAACCCTTCTGAATAACCTCTTCAATTGCCTTACAAAATCCTTGTAAGGCCAAAGACCATTGTAACATCCTAAAAGTTTCTAAGTTAAGACTCAAACCATTCTTCATTGTAATTAAAATTGTAAGAATTGATTCTAAAGTTATTTAGGTGTTAAGGTCACGAGAATTCCCTAGCATAAAGTTGATTTGAAAACTTTCCAATAGAATTTCAGTGTGACATTTTTCTTAGGTCAACTTCAATCAACCATGTACTTTAGCACATAAAGAGTTTTGTATACCCTGATCCATCAAATTGAAGGTCTGTGAGTCCTCTTTTCAAAGCCACAAAGTTCGCTAAATTTTGAGCTCCGAGTAAAAAGTTATGCCCATTCGAGTGAAGCCTCTCCATTCATTTTAGGAAAGGGTATTTTTGTCTTTTGCTTTTCCCCACTTGTCTTAGAACTTTTTTCCTGACCCAATTAAGGGTTTAGTTCGATTCTAAATCACCTATTCACGTTCCAAATCAATTAGAATTTTAGGCCGAGGTTTCAAGAAGAGAAAACTGAGGGTTATCGATCATTCATCAAGAGTTGAGGAATTTCACTAAGAGCAATCGTTCTTTCCAGGTATGTGAGATTTTCCATAGTGTTGGACTTGTTCATCCTAACGCCAAACATGTAATTAATTTATTTATTCATCCATGAAATAGTTTATGTAGAGATTCTTGAAGAGTTCTTGAATATTCTTGAGTTTTAGCCCCATTTATTAACAATGGAGGATTTGAGTTCTTGAAGTAAGGGTCTTGCGAATGAGTGGATGTTTCTTAATAAAATTTGGGTGGAATTTCAATGACTTTGTGTTGGGTTTGTGAACCAAAAGGATTTTGGAAAAATCCAATCGATTCAAGAAGAGTTAGGACTGGAAATTGAGCAAGAAAATTTGTTGGATTTTTGGGTTCGGGGTGCGGCAATACACACCCAAGGCGCCAGGAGGGCTGGTGCCCTCTACTTTCTATATGCCCCAAATGGCTTCCAGTAGTTGGAGGCCTGGTGCCCTGCGCAAACAATGTGTCAAGGTCGTCATGCCTTTTTCTTCTCTGTTCTTCTTTCTGTATGTGTTCTTTCAAATCTTGTATCTGCTATCTTCTTTATATTAACTCTTAAGGTCTTCATTAATCCTTAAGAGATCCTACATATCCTAATCACATGTCTTAAATTACATTTCAAATTAAAGAGGAGTTAAGAGGAAAGTTCATGAGGTCCTTTTTGAGTCATTTTGAAAAATATTTTGAAATTAACTATAGTTTTGAACTAAATCTTCAAAAAAAAATATAAGAGTAAGATGGGTTGTCTTCATGATTTCAAAAAGAGTGTAAGTGGGCTAAGTATTGCATTGAGGTCCTTAAGTCAATTTGTTCATGTTTATAGTCCAGCATGAACCCTATGAATGGAGTACTCTTGAGATGAGTAGTACCATTGAGTTTTGAGTATTGAGTTCCTATAATGTCATTGAGATCATGGAGTCGCTTCGTTCATATCTAATTTTAAACATGAACTTTAATTCGAGTTATAAATTTTGAGAATCCTTTGAAGCCAAAATATTTGTTTTATATTGAGTTTTTGAGGGAAGTCTAAGAAGACATTTTATAGTAAAGTTTAAGGGAACTAAGTATTCCTAAATGTATTATTTTTACATTGAAAAAAGAGAAGCTTGAATTTCTAAAAAGAGTTTATCAGTGAAAGATATTTCAGAGAAGTTACCTCTTTTAAGAGGATAGTTTGAGCAATTATCTCAAACTAGAGAAAGAGAATGTTCTAATAAATTTGAGCATGAGTATATATTATTGGGAGTAGTATTGAGCACCGATATGTGGATGAGTTCAGACAACTCACATTCCTCATTAACAATGTAGCCAACATGGGTAAAGGATCATACATTTTAGATGAATCTGTAGTGCCTTCGAGCATATCTTAGTGGATCCACTTAGTTGAGGTGTTCTATACCCCGGCAAGGTATAGGACAGTTCTGGTAGCGTGGGTGAGACGTTGTATCATCGCATAGTTCATAGTGATTATTGTCGGTAAGAGAATCTCCCAAATAAGAGTAAAGTGTATTTTATTGTATTCTTATATACATTCTTGAGTTGACATCTATTATTTATAAAGCCTTAAATATTGCATCTCTTATTGTTTCTTCCGTAGTGAAGTTGAGTTGAGGTGAGTATACTTCTAGCCTTATGTGTTCAAGTACCCATACTTCCACTTCTCCTTGAATACTTTTACATTAAATGTACTAATGTCATTCGACCAACATCTTATTATGATGCAGATAAATCTGTTCAAGATTGATAAAAAACACTTCGTTGAGATCACAATACACTCCAGTTAGCTTTTGGTGACCCTCCTTGTATTCTGGAGGACATCTCACTTACTTTCAGTTTAATAGTTTTGAGATGTCATGGGTCTTGTCCCAATATACTTCTTTAATAGTAGAGACTTCATAGATAGTTATAGTTGGGGAGTGTTTAAGTACTTACTTTCTTTTGAGTTGTTTTACAAACTTTAAATATCTCTATTGAGTACTTTCAAGATATTAAGAATTGAGTTTTTGAGTTTAATGAATTTAATTCAATTTTAAGCCTATCATTGCTCAAATTAGTTTTTCACTTGTTGTCGGCAAGGATGAGGGTTCGCTTGGGGACCAACAATGATTCTTGAGTGTCGTCCATGTCTAGGGTGTAGTCTCGGGTCGTGAAAAACATGGTATCAAAGCACAGATTTGAAGTTTCCTAGGGTGTCTATGAAGTCATGCCCAGTAGTATCTTATTTATGGTTGTGAGGTCCCCACTTCTATAACTGATGGAGTAAAGACATTTAAGAAAAGTTTCCCTTATTTCAAAATCTAAATTATGCAGTAGAACTGTGTCATAAGGGATTTATTCTAACCATTTCTCATATCCATTCGACTACCTTTCATATTCAAGGTAGTTTAAGAGCAAAGTCAAATCCTTATCAATGAGTTACTCTCAGAAAGAGTATTGAGAATGTAATGAGACTGTAGGCGGGCTTGAGACAAGCCTATGAGTGAGTTACGTGTTGAGTTTGAAAGAATGCACTCTTATTCATATAAATCATGTGTTCCACCTAAAAGCGAGATATACCCTTTTCTCTAAACATTGTTTCAGTTGAGATCCTTATGAAGAAGTGTGTTTTAAAGCTTGGGTAGCGTGTCCACCCGAAAAGATAGTATAAGTTATGATGTTATAAGTAGTTGTAGTAAAAGTACCCATATTTAGAGGAAAGTATGCAGACGTATAGTAATCTATGAAAGAGAGATAGTGATGAGCCAATTTATGTTGTTGTAGTCATGCACCTAGTAAGTTATTAATGGTGAGTTTTCCTTTATGAGTAGACTAAGGAATAATAATTTGGCATAGAGTTCATGATAAAGGGTAGATGAATAGTTACTAGTCAGGATGAGTTAGAGTATACTTAAACCAGAAGGGAGTTTATGTCAATGCTAATGTCTTAGTGAAGGCCAAGTACATCTGTGGACTAAAAGAGTAGAGTATTTGTGAAGGTGATTGATCTAAGCTAAGCTTGTGATTTTTAGGGAGAATCATGATGTTCAAAGGTTTATAGAACTAATTAAGTAATGATGTATATTCAGTGAGTAAATAGTACTTAAGTTGTGAAATAGAATGTGACAGTATTCTATAGATAAGTAGACTGAGAGATTAAGATTTACTACTTGTGATGAGATTTTACTGGGTGTGTGTTTCTTGATTTTATTTAGTAGTAATAAGTTAGTATTGTATGTGAGCAATTATATTTATATTCATATTTAGTACTATACATAAGCTTGAATTTGAGATGAGTGTTGTGATATGTAAAAGATGGAAAATTGAGGGTGACGATGTTAATTTTGAGATTTGGTCTAGTAGATTTCACATAAAGTAGGTGAGGAATTAAGATGTTAGTTACAATGCATGTGAATGGTTCAAGTGTGATGTTATTACCCTTAGATGATAGGAATGAAGTACGACTAAGTCATTAGAGTAGCAAGAGGCATTAAGAGGTGTACCCGAGATTGTATGTAGCTAGATGACATTCTAATTAAAATTATTGCTTTCATGTATGCCTAGATAGCATAATTGAGTTGTCAATGTGGAGTAAGCTGATGTAAGGATTATTTGTCACCCTTAAGAGTTTGGTAGAAAGGATTTTATATAGTCTGTGCTGAGCCTCCTAAATATAGTTCAAAGTTTCCTCAAGTCAGGTTGATATGAACATAGAAGGATGTCATTGGTAGGTTGAGAATGAGAAATCAGATTAAGTGGCCTTATAAGCCTATGAGAGGAGGTTAAGAGAAGTATCTTAAAAATATGTCTTGGAAGGAATCTTAGAACCTACATATGGAGAGTTAAGTAGCCATGAGATAAGCTTTCGCGAGTATTTGAGTAAAGTGAATGTTGACCAATTTAAAAATGAGGAAATAGATCCATAGCTTCAAATTGTCAACTCCAAACGAGAGGGGGAGATGATAAGATGAGCAACCAAGTCAAGTGTTAAGAATCAAATAGTGTTGTGTTGAGAAAGAGTTATAGTGGTATATCAATCCATTCATACTATAGGGTATTCCTCAAAGTTCAGTCATTACAACATCTTGTTTATGTTTCTAATATCAGAATTATGTCTATGACCTATGTTCATACACTTCAGAGAGATTCATATTGATGCTCAGTTTTCAGAATGAGGGGCAAAGACTTTGGCACATTGATCTCAATCTTACCCCATAAAGTTATGGATATCAACCTCATCATATAAAGTTATAAACCTATTAATATAAGCACTCATATCTCCTAGTATGTTCACTCTCACAAATTCATGATTGATTCTAATGGCTAGCAAAATAATGTTATGTCATGCATATTCTTATATTAGAATGAATTGTACTTATGATCTTCCGTTCAAAATCTCTTTCAGTGATTTTTTTTATACTTTTGCGAGTGGTGGTGTTGAGAGTAGTTGTGTGATGATAGAGAAGGGGATTTATATTTCTTATTGTGATAGTGATGGTATGTTTATTCCATCTAAGGTTATAAATGTGGAGGAAGTAGGAGATAAGGTTTTACGATGAGTAATCACTTAGTTTCCTTTTAGAAATACATGAAATTACGTCTAGGGTACCCCCTAGATGTAACATGGAGTATAGAACCCAAAAGGACTCCATACAAGCCACATAGCTCTCATAACATAAGAAATAGAACAATAAGAGTGAAACAATAGTCCAAGTCGAAAAAGCGAAAGTCTAATAGACTTGTCTCCTCATAGCCATCTAACACAATAGAATGAAATTAGGCCTAGCCCATACATCATGTTCAAAAGATAAAATACATGAAAGAAAGTGAAACAATAAAACTTCATCCTTGAACCTTGAGGACTCACCAAAGCTCAGGAATCAATCAAATCATCCACTAGCCACGAAATTGAGCACCCTGTGTATCGGACCCTACATTTGGGGAAAATGTAGGCAAGAGTATGAGTTAGTACAAAACAATGTACCAAGTATGATAGCCATGCATAAAACATTTAAATAATGCTAAAAGGGACATTTCATTTCATGACATGCAATTGACCTAGCTAAACATGATATAACAGAGTTATAAAACATAAGTCATAAATCATGGTCAATGCAAGCTAACTTCTTCTTTAAAACCTTTGAGCTCATATGTGTTACTTCATGAAGTAACCTTAGTTCATTATTACTTGTAGGGAGTTAGCCTTAACCGATATGTAAGACCATGTGAGATATCAACCTGGAATCCGGTGTCTACCCCACACCGGAAAGAGGTGTCCTACTTTCCAAGTTAAGACCATGACCTTCTAGCTATTGTGGATCCACTAGCTAATGTCTATCTAATACAACATCCTATTGTGGCACATAGTTCTGGGATAAGAAGACTGCTACTAGAAACTAGGCCTCTACTAACAGGAGAGCTTCCATCTCATTAGATTGCTTCTAGAAACACGACCTCTACTAACATGAGAGCTTCCATCACATCATCATATCTAGTCGGTGCTATGCATAAATTCCCTGGAATAGTCATTTCTTAATTGAGTTAATCATTCATGGAAAGGTGCCCTTGGACAACCAAACCAAGCTAGTTCATTAGGATAGCTCTTACTCTTTGATTCAATTAGATGAGAAAGCTTTTCAACCTAAAAATCCTTTCTATGTGAGAGAACCTTTCACATAATGCTATTACGTGTTTATGAGAATATCCTTTCACAACACAACATCATCATTGGTACTTTAGCCTCAAAGCACCCTTAAACATTTGCATGGATTTCATAAAACAATGCATAAGTCCATAATTTACCTCTTGAGGTTCAAACTTTACTTTCAATCATCATTGCTTAGAAATCATGGGTTAGATATGGATTTCATTGTAAAATCAAGTAAAGCTTGCAATATATGCTTAATATCATAAAACTCTTCCTTGAAGATCAAAATATGACATCATATGGTTTATAACTTTAAAACATGGGGATTACATTTGTTCATGAGGAAATCACCATAAAATCATAGTATTTCATCTATTCATAAGAGATCGTAGTTCAATCATTTAAAAACATAATGCAAAGAACCCATGGTAATTGAAGAAAACCCTAACTAAATTAGGGAATTCTACCTTTGAAATAGAGGAATTTGGGAACTCCAAGAATGAAAGGAATCCATGGATGAAAACTAGCATACCTTGAATCGATATGCTAGCTTTCAGTGGAGAAATTGATACCTTAGCTAGAAACCTTAGATGAATCATTCTTCTACTTCTTCAAGTTTCTAGAGAGACAATTATTTGAGAGCTTTTCTTTTTGGTGAGTATAGACAGAATGATTTCTATTAGGAAATTTGGAGGTAAAAAGGCTTATATAAGGGTCCTAAACATAGGAAGAACGACATAGTATAGGAACTAATTAATTAGGAAAAGACCCAACTGCCTCTTAAAATAACTGACAGGTGACCATTCACAGACCTCAGTCGACGGACCGTGGTCTGACTCATGGCCTGTCCTGGTGGACCGTCGTTCATGGTCAAAAGGTGGATTTGGGGCCTCGAACCACAAACCCCAACCATAAACCGTGGTCAGTCCTACGGTCCATGGATCAGACCCTACTCCTGAGCCCGTAAACCATCATAAGCAAGGCCATCCACGGACCATACCTACCATTCATTGTCCCATCCACGAGCCATGGGTGTCCCTCATTGCTGGCACCTGCATTTTCCCAAAGTTACATCATTTCCCTTTTTCGGATACGAGGTGTTACAATATCTCCCCATTGGGACCATTCATCATCGAATGAGATTCAAACTAGTTCTAAAAGAGTAATAGAGGAACTAACAACCCAACCTACAATGCAATGCATAAAACCATGGAGGAATTACCGACTCCAAGTTAGGACGTTCTCAAAACATCATAAGAGGGGTGAAACTAACTCTATCGTCCCATTATGCATGCAATGCACATAAATAACGAGAAAACATCAAGTCCAAGCTCAACATACTCAAATGCATCATAAGAAAGTATGACTTACATCTAGCAACCCAATATCCATGAATTTTCAAAATCTATCATGTTCAAGAAGTAACTACCCTCTCTAGGCTAAAAGCATGATCATTACAATATCGTAGAGCTCATATGCAATTCACTCTCAAAAATCATATCTAAAGCATGTTCATCCATTCATCTCATGATGTCTATAGGCAACTCATACTCAATGCACAACAACGTGACTAAAATCAATTATGTAAACTCATTTTCTTTCAATACACAACTTTTCATGAACATACATAACATAAGGAAATTATAGAAACACATACAAACACATGACTCCACAAAACAAGGACAAACCAAGAGGAACTCAGTACCTCAAGCTAGAGTAGGAATAGAAGGAAATAGAACAGGATATCGGGACATCATATCAGCCTCTCCCTCACAAATAGCACCCTCAACTAATTAATTCCTCCACAAAACCTTCACATACGCTATTTTCTTTTTCTCAACTTATTAACATACCGATCTAGAATCCCTACCAACATATCCTCATAAGAAAGGCTCTCATCAACTCCCAACCATTATAGGGGAACTATGGATGTCGGATCACCAACACACTTCTTAAGCATAAAGACATGGAAAATAAGATGCACTGTTTTTCATTCGGCAAGTCTAACTCATAAGCAACCTTACCAACATGACTCGGAATCTGATATGGGCCGCCTACATATCGGGGACTAAGCTTCCCTTTCATACCAAACCTCATAACACCCTTCATGGGGTGAGATTTTCAAGTAAACCCAATCGTTAACATTAAAATTTAGATCCCTTCTTCTCACATCGACATAGGACTATTGCCGACTTTGAGCCATTTTCAACTTTTTCCTTTATAAGCCAAACTTTCTCCATGGCCATCTATACCAATTTGAGACATATTAGGGCAACTTCACCCACCTCAAACCACCTTATAGGAGATCTACACCTCCTACAATATAAGACATCAAATGGAGCCATATCGATACTTGAGTGATAATTGTTATTGTAGGCAAACTCAATCAGTGGAAAATGGTCCTCCCAGTTTCCCTTAAAATTGATCGCACAATCCCTTAAAATATCTTCCAAAGTTTGGATTGTACGCTCCGCTTCCCCATCAGTTTAGAGATGAAAAGTCATGCTAAGCTTAACCTTAGTTCCAAGCCCCTTCTGGAATCACTTTCAAAACATATAAGTGAATTGGGTACCACGGTCAGAAATAATGGACAAAGGCACTCCATGCAACCTTACCATTTCTCTCAAGTACATCTTGGCATAGTCCTCCGCCGAGTAGGAAACCTTGATGGGAAGGAAATGAGCTGATTTCGTCATCCAATCTACTATCACCCAAATTGAATCATGTTGTCATCGGGTGCGAGGCAAATCAACTATAAAGTCCATATTCAAGTTTTCCCACTTCTAAGTAGGAATGCTAATATCTTGAGACAAACCTCCCAGTTTATGATGCTCAACCTTCACTTGTTGGCAATTTGGACACTTAGCCACAAATCCCGTAATATCCCTCCTCATCCCATTCAACCAAAAGACTTCCCATAAATCATGGTACATCTTGGTGGCTCCCGATTTAATGGAATACCGTGAACTATGAGCTTCTGTTAACATTTGTTCCCTAAAGTCATCCACATTTGCAACACATAAATGGCCTTGTTATACAAGCACCCCATCTCCCCCTTTGGAAAAAGCCTCAATGGATTTCTTAAGCACCGCCTCTTTCAATTATACCAAAATTTGATCCAGACCATGCTTGGTTTTCACATCCGCCACAAAACACGATTCGTAAGCATTGTAAACCTTTGGTGGAGTCCACTAGTTGAACACCTAATCGAGCCAGTCTATGAACATCTCGAACCAACTCTTTCTTTTCTTCTTCAATATGAGCAACACTACCCATAGATACTAAGAGCATCCGCTACCACATTAGCTTTACAGGGGTGCTAAAGAACACTCATGTCGTAATCCTTCAATAACTCAAGCCACCTTCTTTGGTGAAGATTCAAATATTTTGGATTAAACAGATATTGCAAACTCTTGTGTTCGGTAAACACATCTACATGTACTCAATAAAAATAATGTCTCCAAATCCTTAAGGCAAACACGACCGTCGCTAACTCAAGATCGTGAGTAGGATAATTCTTCTCATGGCTTTTAAGTTGGCTTGAGGCATATGCAATAACTTTCCCATTTTGCATAAGCACACACCCTAGACCAATTCTTGAGGCATCATCATTAATCACAAAGCCATCCGTCCATTCCGCTAAGGTCAACACCGAAGCGGAAGTAAGTCTATCTTTCAACTCTTGAAAACTCTTGCCACACGCTTCAAACCATATGAACTTGGCTTTCTTTTGCATCAAAGTCATCAAAGTAGAGGTAATTGAAGACAAATCCTCAATAAACCTTCTATAGTAACTGGATAAACCCAAAACACTTCTAATATCCATGGGAGTTAGAGTTCTAGGCCACCTCTTGATAGCATCAGTCTTCTTAGGATCTACCTCAATACCTTTACTCGAAACAATGTGACCAAAGAAAGATAAAGACCTTAACCAAAATTCACATTTGCTAAACTTTGCAAAAATTTATTGGTCCTTAAGAATTTGCAACACGATCCTCAAATGATCAACATACTCATATTCACTCCTTAAGTAGATCAAAATATCATCAATAAAGACAATCACAAACATGTCCAGGTAGTTTTTAGATGACATTACCAAAAACTCATAATGACCATACCGAGTTCGAAAAGTCATCTTCTAAATGTCATCATCTATCACCCTCAACTGGTGATAACCCAATCAGAGATCAATCATAAAGAAATAACTTTCCCCTTGAAGTTGGTCAAACAAATCATCTATCCTTGGAAGAAGATGCTTATTCTTAATAGTCCTCTTGTTCAGCTGTCGATAATGGATACACATACGAGCAAAACCATCCTTCTTTTTCACAAATAAAACTGGAGCACCCATGGAGAGATACTCTATCGGATCAAACCTTTATCCAATAAGTCTTTCAACTACTTTTTCAACTCCTCATGTTCTGATGGAGCCATACGATAAGGAGGAATAGAGATACATTTCGTATCTGCGAGAAGGACAATTCTGAAGTCTATTTCCTCCTCTGGAGGAATACTGGGTAAGTCATCTGGAACCACTTCCAGAAACTCATTTACAATAGAGACCAACTCGAGAGAAGGGGTTTCAAAATCTACATCCCTCACCCTTACTAAATGGTAAAAGCAACCGTTAGAAGTCATCTTTCTAGCTTTAAGATAAGAGACAAACTGACCCTTCGACATAGAATTTCCCCCCTTCCACTACAGGATAGGCTTATTTGGGAACTTAAACTTGATTACACGGGTTCTACAATCCATAGAGCATAACATGAGTGCAGCCAATTCATACCCAAGATAACATCGAAATATAGTATATCAAGATCTACCAAGTAAACAAGAGTAACTCTGTGGGACAAAGAAACATGACACTTTATATAGACCCTCTTAGCCACAATAGAATCACCGACAAAAGTAGAGACAAAAAAAGGTTCTAGCAAGACATCTAGAAAAACATCAAACCTCATAGCCACATATGGTGTCATAAAAGACAAGGTAGCACTAGGATAAAGTAAAGCATAGACATCAAGTTGAAAAACTTTCAACATACCAGTTACCATATCGAGAGAACTCTCTTATTCACCTCTAGTCTGAAGTGCATAGAAATGGTTTTACTTAGGAGCATTGGAACCCACACCACTATTAGTAGCTTTCTTGCCCTCTCTTCCTTTAGCCATAGTATTGGGCAATCCATTATTTTGTGACCACTCTTATCACAACTAAAGCAATCATTTGTGCTGTCTAGGCACTTACCCTCGTGCTTCCTTCCATACTTAGTAAAATTAGACCTAGGCAATGAAGATCCACTTCCATTACCTCCTTGAGGCTTAGGCTTAGACACCCTATCTTGGTTGAACTTAGGAGGAGCATGTGAGGAACCTTTAACAGAAAACATTTTTCGGAATCTAGGACAGCCTTGTCCAATGGACCTTGCATTACTGAAATTACCATCACCGATATTAACCTTTTTTACCTCTCTAGACTTTTCCTTGAGTTTCTCCTCCTCAATTTGATGTAAATGTAACAATAGATGAGAGATGTCTATGTCATTGATGAGCATAACAGTTCGACACTTTTTCACCACCATTTCAGACACAACCGAAACAAATTTACTCATCTTAGCAATTGAATCAACAACCATTGATAGAGCATACTTAGACAATTGAATGAACTTTAGAGAATATTCCCTCAAACTCATACTTCATTGTCGGATATTAATGAACTCAAGCACCTTGGCTTCCCTCATCTCAAGGGTAAAGAACCTATCAAGAAAAATGGCATTATACTTCTCCCAATCAAGAGGACCCGCATCTTTCGGTCTCCCTTTTTTACATTGGTTATACCATATTTGAGCCACACCTTTTAATTGATAATCAACCAACTCCGCCTTTTCCACCGGTGTAACTCCCATGATCATCAAAACCGTATAGACCTCATGAATAAACTCTTGAGGATCTTCCTCAACTTTGGAACCATGAAACTCCACAGGATTCATCCTTAAGAAGTCCCTCACTCTTGAAGAAAACTCTACTAGATGTGGCTTATGAGACATCCTAGGACCATTCTAAACCTTGTACTCTGGTACCAAGTTTGTCATGACACAGGGGTACCCCTTAGATGTAACATGGCGTATAGAACCCTGAAGGACTCCATACAAGCTAGTTAGTTCTCATAACATAAGAAATAGAACAATAAGAATAAACAATAGTCCAAGTAGAAAAATTGGAAGTCTAATACACTTGTCTCATCATAGTCATCTAATACAGAAGAATGAACTTGAGCCTAGGCCATACATCATGTTCAATAGAGAAAATACATGAAAGAAAGTGAAATGATAAAACTACATCCTCGAAGCACGAGGACTCACCAATGTTCATCACTCACTAGCCATGAAATTGAGCACCTGGGTATCAGACCCTACATTTGGGAAAACTGTTGGCAAGAGTATGCGTTAGTACAAAAAAATGTCTGAAGTGTGATAGCCATGCCTAAAAAATTTAAATCATGCTAAAAGGGGAATTTAATTTCATGACATGCATTTGATCAAACTAAACATAATATAAGAGAGTTATAAAAAATAAGTCATAAATCATGGTCAATGCAAGATAAATTTATCTTTAAAACCTTTGAACTCATATGCGATCCTTCTTTAAGTAACCTTAGTTCGTTATTACTTGTGAGTAATTAGCCTTAACCGACATGTAAGACCATGTGAACTATCAACCTGGAATCCGGTGTCTACCCCACACCAAATAGAGGTGTCCTACTTGTGAAGGTAAGACCATGAACTTCGAGCTAATGTGGATCCACTAGCTAATGTCTATCTAATACAACATCCTATCATGTCACATAGTTATGGGATAAAGAAATTGCTACTAGAAATCCGGCCTCTACTAACGGGAGAGCTTCCATCTCATGAGATTACTTCTAGAAAAATGATCTCTACTAACGAGAGAGCTTCCATCCCATCATCATATCCACTTGGTGCTAAGCATAAATCCCATGGAATAGTCATTTCTTACTTGACTTCATTATTCATGGAAAAGTGCCCTTGGACAACCAATCCAAGCTTGTTCATTATGATAGCTCTTACTCTTTGATTCAATTAGGTGAGAAAGCCTTGAACCTAAGAAACCTTTCTATGTGAGAAAACCTTTCACATCATGCTATTATGTGTTTCTGAGAATATCCTTTCACAACACAACATCATCATTGGTACTTTACTCTCAAAGCACCCTGAAAACATTTGCATGGATTCATAAAATAATGCATAAGTCCATAATTTACCTCTTGAGGTTTGAAACCCACTTTCAATCATCAATGCTTAGAAATCATGGTTAGATATGGATTTCATCATAAAATTAAGTAAAGCTTAAAATGGATGCTTACTTTCATAAAACTCTTCCTTGAAGATCAAAATCTCACATCATATGGTTCATAACTTGAAAACATGGGGATTAACATGGTTCATGGGGAAATCATCATAAAATCACAGTATTTAGTCAATTCATACAGAAGAGATTATAATTCAATCATTAAAACAATAATGCAAAGAACCCATGGTAATTGAGGAAAACCCTAACTCTATTGGGGAATTCTACCTTTGAAATAGAGAAATTTGGGTACTCCATGAATTACAGGAATCCATGGATGAAAACTATCATACCTTGAATCCAAATGCTATCCTTCAATGGAGAAATTGAGACCTTAGCTTGAAACCATAGATGAATCCTTCTTCTGCTTCTTCAAGTATCTAGACATAGAATTATTTGAGAGCTCTTCTTTTTAGTGAATTTAGAGAGAATTATTTTTATTGGCAAATTTGGGGGTAAAAAGGCTTATATATGGGTCCTAAACATAAGAAAAACGACATAGTACAGGAACTAATTAATTAGGAAAAGACCCAACTGCCCCTAAAAAAATGGATAGGTGACCATTCACGAACCCCAGTCGACAGACCATGGTCTGACCCACGGCCTATACTAGTGGACCGTCGTTCATGGTTAGAAAGGTGGATTTGGGGCCTCAAACCATGGACCCTGACCACGGACCATGGTCTGGCCTACGATCCGTGGATCAGACCGTTGTCTTGAGCCCTCAGACCATTTCGTGCAGGGCCTTCGATGGACCATACCTACGCTCTGTGGTGGCATCCATGGCCCTCGGCTGGCACATGCATTTCCCAAAGTTGCTTCTTTTCCCTTTTTCTGATACGGGGTATTACAGATGTTGGTAACATGTGGATGAATGCATGATGAATTACGTGGTCTTGATTAAGATTCGAGGTTGGTTGAGCGTGGTGGTAAGGAGTAATACTCTTGGGATGCAATTTCCTATAGAGGTAAAAATCTCGGATCTTGCAATCTAGATTAGAATAATCACCTTATGTTAAATACTTTGTGACTTTGAGTTAGGCTTGAATATAGTAAAATCATATAGTTAGAATCAGACTTAGGTAAAGGTAGTCTTATATCCTTGTAGGAGTTTTGAGTACAACTTATGAGATGTGGTATTCATAAGTGAGGGCATGGTTTAGAGGTGTTGCTAGGCTTGATAGCTAGCAGTTGTATTTCTTAAGGACTAATATTCCTATTCTTACTTCATGCCCAGATCTCCTTGTTTCATGTCAAATAGCTTCAGATAGAACGTGACTATGTTCAAACTCATCTCGTTCGAAACTTTTGTGCTATAGAGAGTTCTGAAACTCATAGTATCAATTAGTTTTTCCTATTTTAATAGGTAAGTTTAGAATTCACAAGGATAGTAAGAGAAAACCCTATCCATTCTCAGTCCAACTGCATTCAAGGATGACTGATCCCAAGGGAAAGATATTGTAACGTCCTGAAAACTTCTAAGATAAGACCTGAACCATTTTTCATTGTGAATAAGATTGTACCAAGGGAGTTTAAAGTTTCTTAGGTTTTAAGGTCACTAAAATTCCCTAGCATAAAGTTGAGTTGAAAAATTTCTTTCCAATAGAGTTTCACTAAGAGATTTTTCTTCATTCAACTTCAATTGGCTTTATATTTTAGCACATAAAGACTTAGCTATACTTTGACCTACCAAATGGAAGGTATTTGAGTCCTCTTTACAACGCCATCAAGTTTGCTAAATTTCGAGATCCAAGTTAAACGTTATGCCCGTTTGAGTGAAGCCTCTCCATTTATGGTTTTCCATTTGTTTTAGTGTCATGACCCAGACACCGTGATTGGCACCCACACTAACCCTCCGATGGGAGTACCACTACCACAACCCGACTAAGCAACTTAAAGAATCTAAACCATTAAAAGATATGGAAGTAGATTTAAATTATTAACTAAGTACTGAGTTCCCATAAACTCAAAAGGTTTAAAAAAACAACCAAGGATAAACCTCATGGAAATTCAACCCCTAGATCTGAAAGTCATTGTACAAAAACTCTACCAATCAACAAGTTTAAGAAAAAGGGGGCGCAACCCCAAAAACTAAACATAAGTAAAAGTCTGAATATATAGTCTGAGTCCGAAAAGAATGGACTAAACTAATGATGGATCTATGGTAGCGTGGAAGAACTAGCTCACCCTCGAATTGGTCTCGGTCAATGATCTCCTAGCGGGGGTCTGTCAGTAGCCTCTTGAAGATTCCCTGTACTCAACAAAGAAATAACAAGTGCAGTATCAGTACACGAAACAACGGTGTACTCATAGGAATACGCGGCTACTCTAGTAAGCAAATCATAAGAAAGTAATTACAACACAGTACACATATATATACAAGATGCATAGTTCAATTATCATTTTAAAAGCTATGTGCAATTCGATATTATCAATAAGAAGTAGATATGAGAGTTACAATGGTCCTCTCATGGAACCCACATCCAAATTGTTAGTGTATCGGAATGTGACAGCCGATCCAATATATATGTGTCGAAACGTATCACCTGGTCCAATATATGTGTCGGAATGTGACACCCGGTCCAATATATGTGTCGAAACGTGACACTCGGTCCAGTCAGCATAACCACAGTCACAATCGCACCCATATAGAATAGTGCACATAGTCACACATTGAAGTAACAGGTTCATGGCATGTAATTGTTCATACTTAATCATTTCATTAGATTAGATTCATGTTTCCCTGTTCACATACAAGCATGCATACAATGGAGTAATTAACAGGCATATATAACACAAGGAGAAGTCGAACCATCACCTACCTCAAAACCAAGCTTGAACACTGCTAAGACAGTTGCGCATTCCCTTTCCGGAGTCTTTCAGCTTGTTCTTGATTTAAAATACTTAATTAATCCAAGGATCAATAAACAAGGCATAACTTACGTGGATTATAACAAAATATCAACCCAAGGCCAAACTTATGATCCTAATGCTGAACTACGGCTTTTTCATCAATTAACTTCAGGCCAAAATCCTCCCCCATCGATAATTAACAAGGATTCTAAGTTCTAAGAATCAAAATATGGATTAGGGGAGTAATTAACTTACCTTTGGCGCGAGAATTTGTGGAAATTTTATGAGAAACTGCCCTAGGTTGTCCCTTTGCTCTTAAGAATGAGGTTGTGCACAAAATAACATTTTTAAGGTATTTTTCCCCAGTTTAAGTCGCGACTCGCCTGCCACAGTGGGCCCCATCCCGCCACACCGGCCGTGCCTTGACGGGATAAATCCCACCCCAGCGGCTTGCACCGAGACAAAAACTCAGAATTTGTGTTCCAAGGTCCCATTTCGCAACACACCTTCAAACCTTGACATTCTAAAACTACCCTTTCACGCCAAGATCAGTTTTGGGAGTTCTACTCGCCTGAATTCGATTATGTAAAGTCGTACAGGCTCCTGAACGTCTTGGTTATCCACTCACGTGATCAAACTCATAATTAAATCACCAATCAATTATCGGATTGCCCTAGACCTCACCTAACTTAATTTTCAACCAAGGCTTACCTAGGTGGGAAATTTCCAAGTTACTACTCAGAAGTTTTCTGGCCCAAGTTCATTCCCGATTGGCTTTTCCATAATGACGAAAATAGGTCATTACAATAGATACCAATTTATCAATCACTCGTCCTCGAGTGATAAACTAGGAGAACTGGCCAAGTCAAGAGATGAGTAGTACCTGAATCATTGAATAACTGGGGATACTTGCCTCACATTTCCTTCTCGATTTCCCATGTAGCTTCCTCAATGGGACGATGCTTCTATTGAACTTTCACAGACTTTATCTCCTTGGTTATCAGCTTCCAGACATCGCGATCAATAAATGCAGCTAGTTCCTCTTCATACTGAAGGTCTTTTTCTAACAAATATGAGTCCCACTTTATGATGTAATCTGCATCCCCATGATACTTCTTCAACATGGACACGTGGAACACTGGAAAGACTCTAGATAGGCTAGGAGGTAAAGCCAACCTATAAGCCAGTCACCCTACACAATCAAGAATCTCAAATGGCCTGATGTATCAAGGACTAAACTTGCCCTTCTTGCCAAATCTCATCACCCCCTTTATGGGTGACACTTTTAAAAGAACTTGCTCACCAGCCTGAAATATCATGTCCCTTACCTTACGGTCTGCATAATATTTATGTCCACTCTGGGCTGTTAGAAGCTTAGCTTTAATTCCTATCACCTTATCCTGAGCATCTTTCATAAAATCAACCCCTAAAGTTTTAACACCTCCAACCTCAAACCACAATATGGGTGATCTACATCCCCTCTCATAAAATACCTCGAACGGTGCCATTTCAATGATGTAACTATTATTATAAGAGAACTCACACAAAGATAGGAACTTATCCCAATGCCTTCCAAAGTTAAGCACACATGCCCTCAACATGTCCTTTAAAACTTAAATAGTTCTCTCTGACTGGCCGTCTGTTTGTGGATGGAAGGTTGTGCTAAAAGTGAGTTGAATGCCCAACTCCTTATGCAATTTTCCCCAAAACATACATGTTAACTGCGTACCACGGTGCGAGATGATTGAAAGGGACACCCTATGCAGCCTCACCATCTCATTCACATGAACCTTATCCAACTGTTGAGCATTATAGTCTACTCTGACTGGAATGAAGTGTGTTGACTTAGTCAGTATATCAACCACCACCCAAATGGAGTCAAACTTCCCTAAGGTCTTGGGAAGACCAACCATGAAATCCATATCTATCCTTTCCCTATTCCATTCAAGCATTGGCATTCGCTGAAGCAAACTTGCAGGCCTTTGATGCTTTTACTTTACCTGCTCATAGTTTTGGCACTTAGCCACAAACTCAGCTATGACTTTCTTCATGTTATGCCACCAATAAAGTCATTTCAAATCTTGGTACATCTTGGTCACACCCGGATGAATGGAATATTGCGAACCATGGGATTATGCCAACATCTTATGAATTAAGTCATCCACTAGTGGAACAAAAGTTCTTCCCCTAAAACTGAGCACACCACCCGCATCAAGAGCCACATCTTATGGCTTTCCAGCCACTGTCCTCTTTCAGAGCTCATTCAAACTCTCATCCTCAAACTCTTTCGCCTTGATCTCCTCAATGAATGTGGGCCTAACCTTAATGATGGCTAACACCCCACCTTTCTTTGAGATTCCCAACTGCATGAACTTACACTCCAAGGTCTGACTCTCTTTTGCCAAAGGTCTCTTACACACACCCAAGCAAGCTAGACTACCCATACTCACCGTTATCCGGCTTAATGCGTCTGCTACCACATTAACCTTACCTGGATGATACTGGATAGTAACATCATAATCTTTGAATAACTATATCCACCTTCGATGTCTCAGATTCTGATCCTTCTGAGTGAATACATGTTGTATACTACGATGATCAGTAAACACCTCACAGTTGACACCATAAAAGTAATGCCGCCAGATCTTGAGAGCAAACACTACCGCTGTCAACTCTAAGTCATGTGTCTGGTAGTTTCTATCATCCACCTTCAGTCACCGTGATGCATAATGTACAACATTCTTATCCTGCATCAACATAGAACCCAAACTTGAATGTGATGCATCACAATAAACAATGAAATC
This sequence comes from Solanum chiquidenum, assembly GCA_029582725.1. Classification (NCBI taxonomy): domain Eukaryota; kingdom Viridiplantae; phylum Streptophyta; class Magnoliopsida; order Solanales; family Solanaceae; genus Solanum; species Solanum chiquidenum. Next base: position 21,642 of record JAJOOS010007134.1, read on the forward strand.
CTTACCTTCCACGGCAGTGTCAGAATAGGTGTTTTGGTCAGAAAAGTCTTGAGCTTTTGGAAGCTCTCTTCACATTTGTCAGTCTATTCGAAAGGCACCTTTTTTTGGCTCAGCTTTGTCAAATGAGTGGTGATAAAAGAAAAAAGTTTCACAAACCATCGATAGTAGCTGGCAAGCCCTATGAAACTCCTAACTTCAGCCACAGAGCTAGGTCGGACCTACTTCTTGATTGCTTCGATCTTTTGGGGATCTACCATTACCCCTTCCTTCGAAACCACATGCCCCAAAAAGGCAACTGACATCAACCAAAACTTACACTAAGAAAATTTTGCATACATCTTTTGTTTTCCAAGGACACCCAAAACGATATGAAGATGGTCGATATTCTCTTCCTTACTGTTCGAATAAACCAAAATGTCATCAATAAAGACTATAACAAAACAATCTAGGAATGGTTTGAACACACCATTCATCAAACTCATGAAGGTTGTAGGCGCATTGGTCAACCCAAACGACATCACAAAGAAATCATAGTGCCCATAACGGGTCCTGAATTCCATTTTGGGTACATCCTTCGGCCTAATATTTAACTTATTGTAACCAGACCTTAGGTCAATTTTAGAGAAATCTGATGCACCCTGCAACTGGTCAAAAAGATCATCTATCTGAGGCAATGATTACTTATTTCGAATGGTGACCCTGTTCAACTGTCGGTAGTCTATTCACATCCTCATACTACCATCCTTCTTCTTAACAAACAAGACATGAGCACCCCACTGAGAAGCACTAGGACAGATGAATCCTTTATCAAGAAACTCCTAGATTTGAGCTTTAATCTCTCTCAATTCTGCCAGAGCCATGCGGTAAGGAGGAATGAATATGGGACGAGTGCCCGACTCCAACTCAATGCGGAAATCTATATCCCTATCCAGAGGCATACCAGGCAAATTGGTAGAAAATACTTCTTTGAATTAAGACACTACAGGAATAGACTCAATAGAGAGAGACTCAGCATCAACATACCAAATATGAGCCAAATATGCCAAACGCCCTTGCCCTACCAGTTTCCTATCCCAAATGAAAGATATGACCTTAGTTGGCTTAGGCTTGTACACCCCTTCCCACTCAAACTTTTCCCTACCCAAGATCTCTAGAGTCACAGTCTTAGCATTACAATTAAGCATATCATAATAGGGGGACAACCAAGTCATGCCTAAAATTATATCAAAGTCAGTCATATCTAGAATAACTAAATCAGCCCAAGTTTGAAAACCCATAAATAGGACAAAACAAGCACGATAGACAGGAGCTACTATAACAGACTCTCCAACTATAGTAGAAACATGGATTGGGGCATCAAGCGCATCCCGAACAACATCAAATCCCAAGGCAAATTGAACTAACACATATTAAAAGGTAGAACCCAAATCAAAAATAAAAAGTAGCCATCCGATCACCAACAAGAATAGTACATGTGACCACTGCATACGACGCCTCAGCCTCGGTCTTGCCCAGAAAGGCATAAAACTTAGCCTTATCATCTTGACGGGCAACCTCCTTGGTTGCACTGCTCCTCTACCTATATTACCATTTCCCTGGCCTTGTTGATTTCCTTCTCACCCACCTTGTAGACATCCTCTGCCATTACTACCACTGCCCTGGTCTGCTGCTGCACGGGGTCAGGCATATGTAGATGGGAACAATCTCTCCTCATATGTCCAGGTTCTCCATAATTGTAACAACTGTTGTCAAAAGACGGCCTGCTGCGAGACGTAGGTGCGGCCCCCTGACTCTCCTTAAAAGGATTTTGCTGTGAAGTTCCTGAGTAACCACTCATAGAAGCGGGCATGGCTGACTGAATTGTCCGGCCTACAATTGCCGACCTACCTGAACCTCTGGAGTAGGAACCATGAAAGTTACATGTGTTGTTAGGGTTCTTAGCCAAAGCCTTGTCCTTTCCATCACGTCGATCTCCTTCCACTTTCTTCACAAAGTCTGTCACCTTATTAAAAAATTTACATGCAGAGGTCATGTGAACAGACAATACTAGTAACTCGGGGTTCAATCCGTTGACGAATAGACAAATCATCTGCTCAACTGTAGTCACCAACTGTGTAGCATATCTTTACAAGGCCTGGAACTTAGCCATATAAGCATCTACAATCATACCATCTTGATCTAAGGTCATGAACTCATCCTTCTTGACATCTCTAAAAGTCCAGGGGGCATACTTCTCCAGAAACAAAGCGTGGAACTACATCCAAGTAAGTGGGGGAAAAAGACTGGCAATCTCCATTCCACATAGGCCCTCCACCACTGCTTAGCCTCACCTTAAAGCTCGAAGGTCATGAACTCTACTCCATGCTGGTGTACAATGCCTAACCTGTAAAGCCTCTCATAAATATCTAGAATGAACTCATAAGCATCCTCACTCTCAGAACCATGGAACACAGGTGGCTTAACCCTTAAAAACTTAGTCAACATCTAATGCTCTAATCACAGGACCCAATAGGGGATGGAAGAAGACATCAATTAATAATGCTACATCCATCCTGGGAACAATATAAGCAATGGGGTGGTTGATTGGAGGTTGAGCAACTTGAACTGTGGGAATGACTCCAGAGCCGACCAACCTACTCAGAAAAATCATGATCTACTGAGCTATCACTAGGTCTAAGAGAGGATGACCTGTAGTCTCAGCCTGTGCGTCCTCCTCTGGTCCAATATCCTCCTCGACTTCGGTATCCATATTCTCTTCCACCTCTTCTTGGGGTGTATGAGGGGCCTCTTCCCTAGGAACATTCTCAACAGGGGCTTCACCCCTACCCTTTCTCGACCTCTTCCCATTCCTCTTTCTCTACCCCTACCCCGACCATGTCCTCTTGTTGCGGGCTCCTCTGCTGGTTCATTGATGGGAGCTCGGGCCTAACGTCATTGCATCTCGTGTTAACAATTTGCAGACAGAAGAGGGAAGGAGATAAGTTATGAACTTGGATCGTCAGATACCAATTGGAATCAAGTCATAGCACGAAAGGAGAAAAAGACGGAGATTTTCTAAAGTCATGTAGCCTCTTGAAGAAAAGTACAGACGTCTATGTACTGTTCTGAAAGACTCTACTAGACTCGTTTTGGTAAAATGAGAACAACAAACCTAGGGCTCTAATACCAACCTTGTCACGACTCAAACCGCTGTGATTGGCACCCACACTAACCCTCTGATGGATAACCACTACCACAACCCGATACGGAAGCATATTTAAATGATTAATTAAGTACTGAGTTCCCATAAACTCTGAAGTTTTAACAAAAACAACAAAGCATAAACGTCACGGAAATTCAACCCTTAGACCTGAAAGTCATTATACCAAAACTCTACTAATCAAATAGTGCATGAAAAAGGGGGTGCAATCTCGACAACCAAACATAAGTAAAAGTATAAATATATAATCTGAGTCCAAAAAGAATGAACTAAACTAATGATGGATCCATGGCACCTTGTAAGAACTTGCACACCCTCAAATCTGGTCTCGGTCAATGATCTCCTAGCTAGGGTATGTCAGTAGTAACCTGAAGATGCCCTATACTAAACAAAGAAAGAGCAAGTACAGTATCAGTACGTGAATTAACGGTGTACTGGTAGGTAAGCGAAATATAAGCAAATAATTACAACATAGTAAACACACATATACATAATGCATAATTCAATTATCATTTCAAAAGCAATGTGCATTTCCATAGTATCAATAACAAGTACATATGACAGTTACAATGGTCCTCTCATGGAACCCACACTCAAACTGTTAGTGTGTCGAAATGTGACACTCGATCCAATATATATGTGTCCGAATGTGAAACCCGGTCTAATATATGTGTCAAAACGTGACACCTAGTCCAATATACACGTCGGAACGTGACACCCTATCCAGTGAGCACAACCACAGTAATAATCACACCCATAATGAATAGTGCACATAGGCACACATTCAAGTAACAAGTTCATGGAATGTAATTGTTCATCCTTAATCATTTCATTAGATTCGATTCATGTTTCCCTATTCATATACATGAATGCATACAATGGAGCAATTAACCAACATATATAACACAACAAGAATTCAAACCATCACCTACCTCGAAACCAAACCTGAACACTCCTAAGACACTTGAGCCTTCCCTTTCGAGAGTCTTTCAGCTTGTTCTTGGTCTAAAATAATTAATTAATGCAAGGATCAATAAACAAGGCCTAATTTATCGTGATTATAACAAAATATCAACCCAAGGTCAAATGAACGATTCTAATGCTCAACTAGGGCTTTTCCCACCATTAACTTCAAGCCAAAACCCTCCCCCAATGATAATTAACAAGGATTCTAAGTTCTAAAAATTGAAATATGAATTAGGGGAGTAATTACCTTAATTTTGTGCCAAAATTCGTAAAACTTTGATGAGAAATTGCCTTCGGTTGTCCCTTAGCTCTTATGAATGAGGTTTTGCAGAAAATAACCTTTTTCAGGTTTTTTTCCTTGGTTTAATTCACAACTGGCCCACCCCAGCGGCTTGCACAGAGATAGAAACTAGGAATTTGAGTTCCAAGATCCTATTTCTCAACACACCTTCAAACCTTGACGTTCTAAACCTAGTATTTCATGCCAAGATCAGTTTCGGGAGTTCAACTCGCCTGAATTCGATTACATAAAGTTGTACAGGCTCCTTAACGTCATAGCTTTGCACTCACGTGATGAAACTCCTAATTAAATTCCCCATCCATTATCGGATTTCCCTAGACCTCACCTGACTCAGTTTTTATCCAAGTTTGGCCTAGGCGGGAAATTTCCAAGTTACTACTCAAAAGTTTTCTGGCCCAAATTCCTTCCTTATTGGCTTTTTGATAACGACGGACACGGGTTATTACATTTAGGAAAGGATATTTTGGTCTTTCCCTTTTCCCCACTTGTCTTAGCACGTTTTTCTTACCCAATTAAGGGTTTAGTCAAATTCTAAATAACCAATTCATGTTCCAAGTCACTTAGACATTTAACACGAGGTTTCAAGGAGATAAAAATAGGGTTTTCAAGCATTCATTCAAGAGTTGAGGAATTTTCCAATCGTTCTTTCCAGGTATGTGAGGTTTTCCATAGTGATGGACTTGTTCCTCCTTATGCCAAATATGTAATTCTTTCAGTAATTTGTCCATGAAATTGTTTATATAAAGATTCTTGAAGAGTTCTTGAGTATTCTCATGTTTTAGCCCCATTCTTTAACAATGGAGGTTTTGAGTTCTTGAGGTGAGGCTCTTGCGAATGAGTGGTGTTTCTGGATAGAAGTTGGGTGGAATTTCAATGAGTTTGTGTTGGGTTTCTTAATCAAAGGGAGTTTGGAAGAATCCAATCAATTTTAGAAGAATTAGGACCTGAAATTAAGTAAGAAATTTCATTGGATTTTTGGGTTCGGGTGGGACAATGAGCCCGCAAGGTGCCAGGAGGGCTGGCTCCTTGCACCTACAGTGCACCAAAGGGCTTCTAATTCTTGGAGGCTTGGCGCCCTACGCCAGCAATGCGCCAGGGTCGTCTGGCCCTTTTCTTCTCCGTTCTTCGATCTGTATGTATTCTTTCAAATCATTTCTTCGCTCTTTTCTTGATATTAACACTTAATGTCTTCATTAATCTTAACAGATCCTACATATCCTAATCACATATCTTAAATTACATTTTAAATTAAAGAGGAGTTAAGAGTAAAGTTCAAGATGTCATTTTTGAGTTATTTTGAGAAGTCTTTTGAAATTAACTATAGATTTGAACTAAGTCTTGAGAAAATATATATAAGAATGAGATGGGTTTTCTTCATGTTTGAAAAAGAGTATAAGGAATCTTAGTATTGCATTGAGGTCCTTATGTCGATTCGTTCATGTATATAGTCCAACATACACCATTCGAACTGAGTATTCTTGAGATGAGTAGTCTCGTTGAGTTCTGAGTTCTTGAAGTTCTTGAGTTCTGGGTATTGAGTTCCTACATTGTCATTGAGATCCTTGAGTTGCTTCGTTCATGTCTAATTTTCAACATGAACTCTATTTTGAGTTATAAATTTTGAGAATCCTTAGAAGCCAAAAGTTGTATTTTAAAGTGAGTTATTGAGGAAAGTTTAAAGAGACATTTTTTAGTAAAGTTTAATAGAACTGAGTATTCCCAAATGTATCATAAATACATTGAGAAAAGAGAAACATTCATTTCTAAAAAGAGTTTATGACTTCAAAGATATTTTAGAGTAGTTACCTTTTTTAAGAGGATAGTTTTAGAAATAATCTAAAACCAAAGAAAGAGTATGTTTTAATACATTTGAGCATGAATATAGATTATTGGAAGTAGCATTGAGCAACGATATGGGGATGATTTCAGACAACTCACTTTCCTCATAAACCGTGTAGCCAACATAGGTAAAGGATCATACTTTTTAGATGAATCCTTCTTGCCTTCGGGCATAGCTTAGTGGATCCACATAATTGAGGTGTTTTATACCTCGGGAAAGTATCGTTCAGCGTGGGCGAGACGATGTATTATCACATAGCTCATAATGATGGTTTCCACTTAGAAAAACTCCCAAATAAGAGTAAAGAGTATTTTATAGTAATCTTATATACATTCTTGAGTTGACAACTATTATTTATAAAGCTTTAACTATTGCATCTCTTATTGTTTCTTTTGTATTGAAGTTGAGTTGAGGTGAGTATTCTTCGAGTCTTATCTGTTCAGTTACCTATGATTCAAGTTCTCCTAGCATATTCGTACATTGAATGTGATGATGTCATTCGACCTGCATCTTATTATGATGGAGATACAGGTTTTTAGGATTATCAACAGGTGCTTTGTTGAAATCACTGTACACTCCAGTTAACTTTTGGTGAGCCTCCTTATATTTGATGAGTCCACAAATTGGACTTATTTAGGGATTTGATTTGATAGAAATAGTGTCCTCAAATGCTTACTTTGCCTCAATATCTGATGAAAACACTTAAGTTTCTGGTATTTGAAGTTTTAGTGGAAGCATGGACACTTAGGTGCAAAAAGGAACAAAACTGCTGAAAAGAACGAAGAAGCTGAAGCCTGAGCATCACCAAGCATAGTTGGCGATTCGAAGAAGGGACGCACTCCGCCTTTTGTTCCAGTACGCGAAGCCCTGAAGGAGCAGGATAAAAAAGGCGATGAAAGGAGTAGTCGGTGTTACGCTGAATAGATCCGTGAAGCAGTAGTACTGTGTCGCCCAATGACACAGAGCACGATGATTTGAAGGCTAGTGCAAGACGGCGACGAACTACACCAAAGGGCAAATCGCCGAGTTAATCAACAATTCCGACTAACCTCACCGAATGATCCGCCAGCACTATTTTCTGAAGTCTATAAATACTAAACTTATTATTAATTTTATAGAGCCGAACATTTATTTTAATTTCCAGAATATAATAGTACTTTTTGGATATTTTCTCTCAAGTTGGAGAGGGTTTTTGGGAGACTTGAAGAAAGAACGATTTCATCTTCTCCAAGTTGGAAGTGGGTCTTCTCCATTATTCTTCCTTTGCTTAAATCAAGGTTTAATTTCTTATACCCACTTGATTTTACTATATTTTAGGTGTATTTTGTTATTTCTTGATGTGTGGCTAAAAACCCCCATTCTTGGGGTTTGATTTAGCAAATATGTGTTGATATTATTGTTGGGTCTTGCTTGCTGATAGGCCAGATATAGCTTAATGGTGATTTCACCTAGTGGTTATGGTTTAATCTAAAGGGTTTGTAGTTGCAAATACAAAGTGAACCATCTGTTTTCAGCTTGCCCGAGAGGTCGCGAAACCAAGACTACTAGACTGATGGCCTAAGGAGTAGGTCGACATGAGGTTCAGCCCGAGAGGGTGAGCCCTAGTCCCATATCCTAACACTCAGCTCGAGAGAGTGAGTGGGGTAAGGCATAGGCTGGTCTTCATGCGGCAAATGGGTGTCCGAGAGGAACGCATTTGAAATGGGGTAAGTTGCCTGAGAGGGAACTTATTTCCACTTAAATCTTAGCCTAGTCACTATTAACTTACAAATTTCCTATCAAAGGCATGTGCCCAACTACTTATCTCAACTTGTATTGCGGTCACACCCCAAGAACTCTTCCCCATACTTGATTTTCTTGTTATTTTAATTGTTTCTACTACTTGTGACAAAAACCCCAATTGATATTTGACACTTTCGTGTCACCCCCGTCAATTTACTATGTTTTTAAACAGTAATGTTTTTAGCTACGACTAATTAGAAATAAATTTTATTTTTCTATTAATTCTCAAAATCACTCCCTTGGGACATGACCCCTACCCTTGGTTGGGTTACTATATTATTGACGATCATAGACACTCGTACCATAGGTTAGTATCGTTGGTCACGATAAGCATCAAAATGGCACCAATGCCGGGGAGTGGTGTTATTTTAGAATTCTTAGATAAGTAGAATTTTCGTTCTTCTTAGTTGTAGTCTACTTATGTAATTCTTAGTTTTGTCTAGCTTGTTTGTGTGATTGAGACAGGATAATGAGTATACATGATGGGGATGGTGGACTAATGGAGCACCTCCTAGTAGAAGTGATGAGATTCAGGGATCATATCTTGAACTTCAAGCATCTGTAAGGAGAACCTTTGCATTAGTCATGGCTGAGATGTTAAACAATATTGATACAATGCCCAACTCATGAAATCCCCGATTTAGTTCTACTGGAATGCTTCTATAGGAGTCTAAATCCTGGAAACAGAGGGTTAATCGACCGACTTATGCCAGGTGGTCGTGAGAAATATACTATGAGACCGCAGCCAAATTCCTTGACCTTGTGGCTAAAACCAGCAAGGATACTGAGAAAGGCCAGCAATTGATCATTTTCCTAGGTCAGATGGATAACTTGACCCAAAAGGCCGAGGAACTGGAGATGATGTCCAAAATAAAGTGCAAATGCAGATCACTTATTGAGCATAGAAGATCTACAGACATTGAATATAAACATATCAAAGATATGTTAACCATTCTTTAAAAGATAAATTAGTAAGATAGAGTGCTAGAGAAGATTAAGGAAAATGTAGAAGTGCTAAACCAGATGACCGATGCTCACCAGCTAATTAAAACTCCCGTGGGTCATGTAAAGCCTGATCTCCATCAGGCACAAGGCAAGGGGGGCCAAATGATGTTCTGGTGAACCCCAAAAGTGAAATTTGGGAACTAACCTGTGTCGTGCCACGACGTTAACTAAGGCATTGTTTGGGAGGCAACCCAAAGCCCTTAACTACTTTAATTTTGGTATTTTTGAAATAAAGGTGTTTTGATTTTGTAGGATTGGGCATGAAAAGCTTGTGAAAAAGTGCAGGATGAATTGCACAAGTCCAACCGGCGAATCGCCGACTAGATCAGCGATTTCCACCAAGACCGCCGTTTGGATCCTCTCGTTGAATGAGGGTCCTGTAAAACTCAGCGAGATAGATGAACATTCGGTGGATCGCCGAGTAGCGAAGCAAATCCAATTAATGTTTCCGAATGGATAAGATCTGGAAGGATTCTCTAAAACCACGGGAATGGACTTTTAACCTTTTTCGTATTCTCTCACTCTCGATTTTTGCAAAATCACACCTATTTAGTATTTTCAGAATTTTTGCACCTCGTAAGTATTTTAGCTGCTTTAGTAGTACTTGGATCTGTAATAACCTGTCGCCTAGCATCACAGTCTTGACATGATCTTCCCTAAAGGTAGGTTCTCCAAACTCTGCACTTAATTATGATATTTATTCTCTCATTCCAAGTAATTTTATCATATGTCATGTGATGTGCCTCTCTGAAAAATTTAGGTTATTCAGCGTGCTGAGGTGAGCTCGCCAAATCACCTGGCAGTTCGCCCAAGGGACTCCATCTAGCTTTTAAATTTATGCTACTTGTAGTCAGTGTTCTGTAACTCTCGGCCAAAAGCCTTGATTGCCAAAAGCAGTCGGCGACTCGCCGAAGGTCCCCTTGGTCGCCCTTTGTCTGCATTCCTGAACTTTTCTGTACTGTATACTCCGGTGGATAAAGTCCTGATCGCCAAAGTAGCTTGATGATTCACCGATCTAGTCGGCGAGTTTGTTTGTAATTGCATCCCTCTGAACTTGATTTAGTTGTTTTAACTTCTTCTAGATTCTTTGCAGAAATGGCTAGATCTAAAGTTGCAGGAAGAAGCAAGACACCTCGAAGTAAAACAAAAGGGATTACAATCAAAGAGGATGCATACATATTCAAAATCAAAGTTGCTAAACTTTCCTCAATTAGTGAAAAAGGGAAGGGCAAACACAAGACCTTTGAATTGTCAGATGAAAGCACTGACACTAAGGGCTTTCATAGAAATGACCCCAACCAATCTGAAAGCAATGATGTCGGTTTTGATAAGGAAGATATGCTAATACCACAAAGGGTCGAGCGGTGAATTAAGAAGCTGGAAGATTCCTCCAGGGCCAGGACTTACCAGCCTGCCACTGCTACACCTCCAGTTCCAAAGTAGGTGATGGTATTATCACCTCCAATGCAAGGTCCTCCGCCCAAATCTATGAATCAAGTAAAGGCTGATGGGTTGAGAAATATTTTGGAGGAAAAGCGTATGTCCATAGAAGGGATTATAGACAGGCACTCAGAAATAATGGAATGTCTGAGATACCACAATTTCCAAATCTTCACCGAACCCCATGGACCTTATATTCCAAACTGGGTAAGAGAGTTCTACAGTGCATATAGTGCACTAATACCGCGGCAAAAACAACTAGCAAAAGCCTTCATAGAATTTGACTATGTGGTTGTTAGAAATAAAAGTGTGAAGTGTGATAGTGAGGAAATCAACGCAGTCTTGGGCATGTCCACAAACATTGGGGATCACTGCCAGTACTTGATTAGAACAAAACAGCTAGATGAGATGAAATAGTGGTTAGCCCCACTAATTGCAAATGAGACTCCAAAGTTTTTGGCGGAAGGAGTTTCGATTGAAAAGAAAAAACTATACATAGCCGCAAAGTTCTAGTTCAGTTTTATCAGCAGCGCAATTATGCCATCCTAGAATGAGTCGATCCTTTGCCTCGTCAAGGCAGCTTGCCTGGTTTGCATCATAGAAGAGACTCAAATAAACTTGGGAACAATCATTGCTTCAGAGATACTCATGCGTGCAAAGCAAAGCCGAACCTCACTTCCATTCCCAGTCTTGATCACAGAATTATGCAAATGAGCCCGAGTGCCTCAAGATACCAAGAAATATGTGGAAGTAATGCCCACAGCCTCTACTGATATCTGGAGAATCAAAGATGAGTACCTTAAGGATCAAGCAGAAAGGAAGAAGGCATCATCGGTGGATTTAATTAACACAGAATCATTGCCTGCAAAGGCACCTCTGCATACTTCGGCCCCCGGTCTTTAGGTATACCTATTGCCACTGTGACTCCTACTGATTCTCTAGGTTATTCTGCTGCTGCACAATCACCAAGAACCACCACTGCTGCTGTTGTTACCCGACTTCCTATCACAATGGCATCCCTACTCTGAATAGGACAACTAGCCCTAGCTGTTGATCGTCGAGCTGCTAGCCTAGAGGTCTCTGTTCCAAGCATGATTCAGATTGCCCTAACTGATGTTGTGACACCTCTGAGAACTACCATTGATGCCCTAGCGGTCAAGATAGCGGTGTGTGAGCACAACGAAGGGTCCACAAAGGAGGTGACGACCTTAAAAGCTTCCATTGCTGAACTGCGAAAAGATGTAAACCACCTGAAGTCCATCGATATGTCCATGGCTTCTGGAGCAGTGGAAATCCCAGACATGCTTGAGATGCCTCATACAACCACTAGATATGGGGATAGATTGAAATAGATAGCCGAATCTGAATCAGCAGTAGAGACTGACGAAGAGATGTTTGAGGAAGCTGCAGCGGATGAAACAACTGAGACTGAAGAAATCGTAAGATATGCTGATGTGCAAGCTTCTTTGGCAGAGTCTCCTGCTGCTGGATACAGTGGAGCTGGTCCTTCTGGTGTTTACTCCGGGTACTGATGCCCAGACAGATGAAGCGACCTATTAGCCAGGATCCCCTCTTTACCTCCCTCTATATCTTTCTTTATTTTCTCTGTTAGATATTCATCATTTGCATTTGAGGACAAATTACTTTTTATTTGTGGTGGGGTGAGGCCCACACTTTTGTGTGTTGTTTATGACTTGTGTTTTGTGAATATTTAGGTTGTTCTGTTTTAAAATTGTTGTTATACTATTTTTTGTGGATGTTTGAGCTTGTGGCTTCGTTTGTTCCGATCAATACTGACGATTTAAATAGTGCTCTCAATCGAACAAAAATGAATGTGCGGCTACGACGAGACCAAATGAAGTTGCATCGACAATATGTGAACTCGATCTTTGCATCTTGTTGTGATTAATTAGCCATTTATCGAATTGATTTTCTTGTAATGACTATTGCACACTAGAGAAAGTGTGTAGTCTTGTTTGACTTAAGTGTCGATGCCTTGTTTGATTAGCTTACTTTGAACCATGCATAAATAAACCTAGAACTTGCCCCTTTAGTCTGATTGATTTAGAAAGGTGTACTCTTGAAATTATCTTAGGCAACTTTAAAGAGTTTGAACCAAATTTGACATATACCTATTTTGTGGCCTACCCGTGAGCGTGTGAAACTCTCTTGAACCCCTCTTGAACCTTACCTTTCTTTAGAAGAACCTTGATGAACCCTAGACCTTACTTGAACCACTACCTATAATCCTCTTGAGTTGTGGTTTAGTGAATAGTCAACTTAGGCCAAAAGCCTAAGTTGGGGGTGTGGTGAAAAGGAAAAGGAGAAGTCAAGAAGTGCAAGAAAAAGTCTCTCTAATCCATGGTATTGCCAAACAAAATTGTAACCCTTCAAAAAAATAATATAGCTGGAATAAAAGTGCAAAAAGAATTGGGTTTCCAAGCAATATGTGGAGAATGAATAAAAGGATGACTTAGAAGCACTAGAAGAAAAAAATGATAAGGGAAGGAAAAAGGACTTTTTGAGAACACCACATCTCACGAGAATGATGAGTCACTGAGCCTAAATGACCATACCTTTGCACTCAGCCCCATTACAAGGCTTGGAAAGACCTTTTTTATCTTGAGTAAGCCAAACTGAAAGTCGATTAGAAAATAAGGGCAAACCTATGGGTGAAAACTTGCATTGTGTTCCTCTTTTTGAGTGTGAGCGTTGCATCTGATTCCTGATCTTGAGTTGATTAACCTGTATGTGTGAATATGGAATCATTCTTTGTATGAGGGCATTTAGATACTTTCGTTGAGCTTGAACTTACTTTATTAGAAAGTATTGTGAACATGAGAATCTTTGGTAATGGTGTGTCACAACTTGAATCTTTGAGTACACATTTGAATCTTCGCATAAGTAGTTTGAGTCTTGTTGTGTACATTCATGATTGAGTCTTCAGTAGCACTGTTTGAGACACCCTTTTTGAAAAGCTGAACTTGAGTTTGCTTGAGGACAAGCAAAAGTTTAAGTTGGGGGTGTTAATGAGTTCACAAATTGGACTCATTTAGGGCTTTATTTTGATAGAAATAGTGTCCTCAAATGCTTATTTTGTCTCAATATCTGATGAAAACTCTCAAGTTTCAGGTATTTCAAGTTTTAGTGGAAGCATGGACAGTTAGGCCCAAAAAGGAACAAAAAGGCTGAAAAGAACGAAGAAGCTGAAGGTTGAGCATCACCGAGCACACTTGGCGATTCGCAGAAGGGACACACTCCGCCTTTTATTCCAATACACGAAGACCTGAAGGAGTAGGATCAAAAAGGTGATAAAAGGAGCAGTCGGCGTTCCTACGAATAGATCCACGAATTAGTACTATGTCGTCCAATGATACAGACCACGACGATGCTGAAGGCTAGTGCAAGACGGCGATGAACTACACCAAAGGGCGAATCGCCAAGTTAATCGGCGATTCCGACTAACCTCACAGAATGATCCGCCAGCACTATTTTTTGAAGTCTATAAATACTAAACTTATTATTAATTTTAGAGAGTCGAACATTTATTTTAATTTCCAGAATATAATAGTACTTTTTGGATATTTTCTGTCAAGTTTGCAGAGGGCTTTTGGGAGACTTGAAGAAAGAAGGATTTCATCTTCCCCAAGTTGGAAGTGGGTCTTCTCCATTCTTCTTCCTTTGCTTAAATCAAGGTTTAATTTCTAATACCCACTTGATTTTACTATCATTTTAGGTGTATTTTGTTATTTCTTGATGTGTGGCTAAAAAACCCCATTCGTGGGGTGTGATTTAGCAAATATGTGTTGATATTATTGTTGGGTCTTGCTTGCTGATAGGCTAGATGTAGTTTAATGGTGATTTCACCTAGTGGTTGTGGTTTAATCTAAAGGGTTTGCAGTTTCAAATATAAAGCGACCCATGTGTTTTCGGCTTGTCCGAGAGGGAGGTATCGAATCCAAGACCACTAGACTGATATCTTAAGGAGTGGGTCGACATTAGGTTCAGTCAAAGAGGGTGAGCCCGAGTTCCATATCCTAACACTCAGCTCGAGAGAGTGAGTGGGGTAAGGCGTAGGCTGGTCTTCATGCGGCAAATGGGTGTCCGAGAGGAAAGCATTTGAAACGGGGTAAGTTGCCCGAGAGGAAACTTATTTCCACTTAAAGCTTAGCCTAGTCACTATTATCTTAAAAATTTCCTATCAAAAGCATGTGCCCAACTACTTATCTCAACTTGTATTGCGGTCACACCCCAAGTACTCTTCCCCATACTTGATTTTCTTGTTATTTTAGTTGTTTCTAGTACTTGTAACAAAAACCCCAATTGATATTTGACACTTTCGTGTCACCCCCGTCAATTTACTATGTTTTTAATCGTTAATGTCTTTAGCTACGACTAATTAGAACTAAATTTTATTTTTCTATTAATTCTCAAAACCACTACCTTGGGACACGACCCCAACCCTTTGTTGGGTTACTATATTATTGATGATTGTAGACACTCGTACCGTAGATTAGTGTCGTTGGTCACGATAGGCATCAGTATTTTGGAGGACTTCTCACTTACTTTCAGTTTAGTAGTTTTGAGATGTCGTGAGTCTTATCTCGATATCCTTCTTTAATATTAGAGGTTTCATTGATAGTTATAGTTGGGGAGTCTTTCATTATTTACTTTCTTTTGAGTTGTTTTACAAACTTAAAGTATTGCTATTGAGTACATTTAAGATTTTTGAGTTGAGTATTTGAATTTAATGAATTTAATTCGCTAAGTCTATCATTGCTCGAAATAGTTTTCCGCTTGTAGTCAGCAAGGATGGGGATTCGCTTGGGTCCACCAATAGTTCTTGAGTGTTTTCCAAGTCCTGGGTGTAGGCTCGGGTCATGACAACCAACTCATTCTAATCTTCCATAGACTAAAATTAGAACCCCCATCAAATTTCTCTATTTTATACTTTGTTGAAGATGATGGAGACATTTTAACCTTTGATTATGACTAGAAACCTTAACCAAGCTCTGATACTAATTATTGTGGAAATATCGTGGATTAATTAGCACACAGTCACAAATAAGGAAATTATAGAAGAAGAATAACACAAAAAAATTATGAGGTTTGGCTAGGCCTACTCCTCCTAGCAAAGCAGAGAGAGCTTTCCACTATGAAAGAAAGAGAATAAGTTTTACAATGCTTTCAAGACCTTAATACTACATTGTGTATCATGTACAATGCCTTAGAATCTCAAACTATATCCCCTATATATAGATCTCGAGTTGTAATAAACCTATAAGGAAAATGTGTTCCTAATCCTAAAAGGACAACATTTTCTTTTTCCAAATCTATTAGGACAGAGGGTCTCCTAAACTAATAGGAATTATAGTTACCTAAAATATACAAGGAAAAATTCAAGACATAGTTAACAAGTTTCTAGTTTTCAAAATACTTTTTAAACTTTGTTGTTTCATACCAAATTCTCCAAAGATATTGTTCAAAATACTTTTGTAATGAATATTATATAACAACCTTTGGTAAACAAACATAAAAAAATTTGGTTAAAAACACGTGTTTTTGACCTTAGATAAATTTAATTGTATTGTTTATCTGGTAAACAACTTCATCTCTTCACGGGTTAAAAACAATATTTATGAGAACATCAATTGTGGTTAATCGGAGTGTGTAAGTGTGTGTGACACTAATCGTCTTATAAATAAAAAGAAATTTTGAAAACCTTGAATATATAGGGCATTGTTGTATGACAGGTTGATTGGAGAAGTTCTATCCTTCAACGTTGTTTATAAAAGAACTTTTCATTTTCAATTCCCAAGTTTTAGTTTAACTACCGTGATTCTAAAAGAAATGAGTAATTAGATGATGATAATAATATTTCCTTGAAGCATCTTCCAAAAATTTGGTCAAAACTAGATCTGCATGTTAATTCTTCTTAGTAATAAAATAAGAGGCAGAATTCATTGGCAGTCCCTTATAGTTTGCAACAATTTTTATTTAGACATCTCAAAAAGGATATGTATATTTATACACATGTAATAGAGCTTTGTTGGGTCATTTTGATACGTTTTACATTGATTTCAAAATGAGTCCAAATATAGGTAATACGCCTAGAATTTTATGGATTGGGTTCAATATAATTTGAATTGGGTCAATCTCAACTCATTGAAGCTTCAACTCATTTTAACGAATTTCCAATTGAGCCTAATTTAATCTCAAATTTCAACCTGTTTTAAGACTTTTTATTTGCATTGGTATAACGTATGCTCCGATATGGAAGGTATGAATTAAAAACTATTTTATATCTTTTACAATTTCTCTATCCATTTGTAACTTTTTTAAAAAAATTCTTGAGTTGAAATTCAAATTTTGGTTATAAAAGTTAAATAACAATATGTTAAAATTATTGAGATTAAGCGGGTCAAATTGGAGGAGTCATGACCCAACCTGATTTTTTAGCCAGTTTGAACCCAAACTATTTAGGCCAAAAGTAAATTAGGGCGGGTCATTACCCAACCTATTTTAATTTCAACTAATTTTAATATCCCCAATTTCAACCCAACCTACCTGTCACTCCCCGTGCCTAAACCCTGGACGTGGCCGGACTTGAGAACCATTACTGGTCCCAAGCAAATCCTCATACTGACTGACTACAAGCGGAAGACTAACTCAAGCATACACAAGCATCAAAACAAAAGAATTATTTTAAAGAAACTTATTAAATCTTAAAGTTATCTAAAAATACTAACTATTAAACATAAAATTTGAAACTGAATATCTATCTATATATAAAAGGAGAAGAAAAAGTGTCACGTGTCAGCACCACAAAAAACAATAATTATTTATTAAAAAACTGATTTTAAAAAAACCATAATTGTCATTAAAAAAATTTAAAAACTTACTGTAAAAAAGAAGAAGTTAAAACAATCAATTAATAGTTAGTTGTAGAAATGGGGTAGTTTATTTTTCATTCATTTTTAAAATTAATAGAAAATCTGTAAAAAGAACTCACCACAAAAAAAGAATTAATTTAAAATCTAAGAATCTAAAAATAAAAATAAAAATAAAAATTTGCAATCACTTAAAAAAACTTTAAAAAACATAAATCATCAAAAATTGAAAATATAAACTAATAAATAGAAAGATATACAAAGTAACGTATGTTTTCCTTTCTAAAATCTGATTTTTAAAAAAAATAATGCAAATTATGACTTTCGTTGTTTGGAAGTTATTTATAATTAAATTAAAAACTTAAAATTTAAAAGAAGAAAGAAAAACCGCACGTTCTTATCTCTCATTTCCCCCACTAACTTGCAAACCCATGCACAGTTATATTTCAATTAAAATTC